>JAFBJU010000879.1:1132921-1322921 GCA_016785305.1 Colistium nudipinnis
CCCCCCCCCCCGCTACAAAATGGCCGACGTTAGTTGGTTAAATATATATTATATAGATAAACCAAGTACCTAAACGTAACCATAAAACGGTTAATGCCCACTGTGAGCAGAACAGAAAACAAATACATTATCAGTCAATATCCTGCTGATACATCATGCATACTTGACATTTTATGATTTTAATACAAAACAAAATCCGCAATTCCTGCAAGAATGTTCTGGCTTCAAACCCCCAACCTACACACTCAAGACATGCAGGTTAGGCTTCTGGGGACTCTAAATTTCCCCTAAGTGTGTCTGTGAGCCCGGTTGGTTGTTTGTCTCCATACGTCAGCCCTGTGATAGACTGACGACCTGTCCCCGGTATATACCGCCTCTAAACCAATGTCAGCTGCGATACGATTTATGTTGTCAGATCCTGAGTGCTTGTGTGGCTCTCACCGTTGTGATAACCGCGTTGTGATATCCTGGACGAGTTGTATGTAGATAAATATGGCACTTTGTATGTGGCAAAGTGATGTTCAGGAAACACAGAATCATTTTTTAAATGATGGCGAGGGGTAGTGGTGGCTGATGGCAATTTACTTCAGTATGAGTCTTCCATAATCAATTCCAAAGTAGCTACTCAGAAACTGAGGTACTTTCAAAGTCCGGATGATTTCTTAGGCTTTAAAATGGAGGGTTTTAAACTGAACCTATGAAGGTCAAAAGACTGGACTTACTACCTCATGACAAAGGTATTCAAGACATTACATATGCATTAAACAATAATATTACCAGACTTTTGCCAAGCTGGAGTCACGTTGAAGATGCGCACCTTTGCATCCCATGATTTATGGGGCAGTCTTACCACCTGGCGTTAGGGAAATAAACAGAAGCATATCAGCTGTGTCTGAGCCGGTCGCTCCAATATGACTTTGCCCTGGGACTGGATGACTGCTGTCACTGTGTCTGACAAACCAGGCAGCGCTGAACAAATCATCCCAGGCGATATAATGAGAGCAGACATGCAGGCAGCTGAAATTGTGTGTGAGTGCACAAGTGTTTATGTGTGTGTGTTCCAGGTTGCAGAGAAGAGAATTATTGATTTGCAGTCTCTCTCTCTCTCTCTCTCTCTCAAAGCAAATGACATGACATAGTACATGAAGCATGTGACAAACCTAAACGACTAATGCACTGCTTTTGTGTAACAAATATGTGTTAGATTGTGTTTTTTAATATAATATTTAAGATCATTTCACTTATTAATGGTACTCTGGTATTTACATCGCTTTCTTGCCTACGCTTTATTTGCAATGGTTTCATGGCAACCGCCCTGAAAAGCAGCATTACCAGTTGTTTACCATGACAAACCAACCTTAATAACCAAAATTGATAACCACATTGAAACACATGAAAACAGGATATCAGGCAGAACAAAGGACCCAAATGCATTGCACTTCAGACAGGGAAATGATCAATTTTTTTTTGGATCAGATTATATTAAACTTTTTTATCATCTTGGATGGACACAGGCATTCATTTTTATGACTGATTCTTCTTGAAATTTGCTTAAAAGTTGTTCTGTAAGGAAATGTATTGAGCCTCAAAGGAGCATGGCTTTGCCAAATAGCCAAATAACATGATTTTATCACAGAGAGCTGCTTCATTCCCTATTTTCTACTAACATTTGAAACACTCTTTCCCATGGCATACCTAAATTGTTTTCTGCATGTACCAAACATCAGCAGACATAATGAAACCTATTATATTGACTTCCAGTGATTTGAGGCAGTTTTGTAATGCACAGAGAAATGATGTCACCCTGTTGAGGGTGGTCTCAAATCAGAGAAGATCTACATGTATGTGTTGTTTAGAGGTGTAATTACAAATTATGCATTTTGGAGAACATTTAGAAATCTTTGTATAATTATATATTTCATAAAGCCAAGGGATGATATACATTTCAGAAGTGGGATGATTAGAGTAGCCTGCATAGATTAAATTGAAGAAAATGACGCAAAACTTGAGGGTAGTAAAGGGAGATCATGAGAACATGAGAACTTCGTACATGTCAAGGGGGATGCCAACTCACCATCCAAACACCCCAGAGTCATAGAAATAGTTGTCAGATGTCAGATTTAGACAAAGCATAAAGCCCAAATTAGTATTTGCATGTGTCCCAAACTAACTCCCTGTGGGAGGCTACACAGCCACAGTTCTCATCTTTTACTTGTGTGAGAGCTGCTACAGGAAGATTTTATCACCTAACATCAAAACACCTCAGTCCTTGCACACACTCCACGACTTTCAAAGTCATTCAGCCTGCTGTCATGTTGCGCGAACTTGGCCTCAGGGGAGGCTAATTTCTATTAGCCCACTTTACGCACCTAATAGACTGGATATTAAGCATCTGAATACATGCATCTTCTTGCAATTCTAGCCTAGAGCAGAGCACAGACAGATACTTGGTGTGTTTTATGTCAGATGTAGATTTATTTTCTTTCTTTATTTATGTTTAAATGTGTTATTCAGGATTTTGGATGTCCAACATAATTATAATGATGTTCTTGTATATACTTCTCTCCTGTTGTATGGTTATCTTAATTTAGTTTGAGTTGCAGTTTCTGTTGGAGGAAAAAACCGAATCCAACACTCCGATATACACATATAGCCACACATATCATCTTAGGAACTACCAGCTGCACAGTTTGACCTGTGAGGTTCAATACTTTTTCTGACTTACACAGTGGGAACAAACTGTCGAACAAGACTAACTGAATTTCTTTTGCAAATGGCTTACAAAAGGCATATGCCCAGTAATAGTAGTGGCTGATGTAACTGAAGCGTTTACCTTTGTCACACTCTGGCTAAACTTAGATAGAAATATAAAATGTGCTAAGTGGAAGAAGAAAAGCGAGAGCAGAAAAGGAGGTGCAGAGGATTAGAGTCGCTTGAAATCAGATTGTTTTCCTTCATGATGAAGACCAGATCTACTCACTGGCCTCATCTGCCCTTTCTAACTCTGCGTATCCAACACCCCGCACGTATTCTGCTGACCACATCAGACTGTCTGAGTCTTAAGACTCATTCCTTATACGGGTGGAGAACACCCTGAATTGCCGGGTGGGAAGTAGGTCAAAGTAGGTGCAAAGGGTAAACCTTTTCTCAGCTACGGAGTGGCTGAAATGAGCAGAGAGAGGAGATATTGTGGATTTTCTGTGAGCTCACCATGCTTCATGAAGTACTGAAGACTGAGAGAAGTGGATGCTGCCTGAGGCAAGCTTCAGCACAAACAAACACCCTAATACTACACGTGTGTCTGGTAGAGGTATTACTCATGTTGTGAGAACCTAGATCTCATTATACTGACACATTATGTGGACTTTGCATCCATAATGGCATACAAATGCAAGTCCCCATAACATCAATCATTACATTTTAAGGCCATAAGTTTTTTCTGTTGTGGTAACGGTTAGGTTTCTGTATAATATTATCTATTGTATATACTAATCGTTAAGACACATCTCTGTTTTTATAATGAGCTACCAGAGTACCCTGTGCTGAAAACTACATTTACTCATTTACAATTGTTGAGGTACATCTGCATGTTACAGAATACAATTTAACTTTTTACTCAGTATTTTTACCCGTTCCAACATAGTGACATTTACTAGACATTTCCCTGTCAAACATCTCAGATGGTTTAATTTAAATGTTTAGGCCAAAAAAAGGACAAGAAATAGCAGTAGAAATGTGTTTTTTCGGCTCTCTTCCATTAACCAATTCATGACCCCTCAGATTTAGCCAACCCATTATGAGAAACATCAAGTTTAGGATTAATTATCACAATATATATAAACTTATACAAAAATCTTATACTTTTAAATGATTTTAATGAAAAAAGTAGACTGAATATTGCCTAGGAATATTGTCGGTGGTATCCCATCTGTGGCAAAGAGAGCTCATAGCACTGCAATTTTAGAACGTTTTTTTTTTTTGCCTTTGGTTGTGTGTATTGGTTGAGTGTTTATTTGCGGCATACATCAAATTGATGAAGAGGTTTTCTTAGTGTGCTTACATTTTGTTTATAAAAGAGTTGAGCTCTCTCATGTGCCATCCCTCTAGTTAACCTGGCATCCCACCCAACCTTGTTGTGAAGTGCAGGGGCAGAGAGGTTGTTGAGTTGAGTATGTAAATTCAATAAAAGAAGTTCGCTACAAATAATATGTATTTATCGGTTTTTTTTTAATGCATAGGTATAGAACGATGGATTAGAGAAGGAATTGCAGAATTTAAAAAGGGTAAGGTGCCCAGCAAGGGTGTTGGTGTATAGGAGATGGGAGGGGTTGTCCCCTTGGATTATCACCCCCTACTGTTTGGGACCTAACCACATACACTATGTTGGTAACAGGCATATTTAAGATTCTTCACAACCTTTAAAGAGAATGACTTACATCAAAGTAAGAGGAAGCTAAATGCGAGGAGTCAGTGAGGTCTGTGTACTCTTCACAAAGGAAAAAAGCACTACACTGATTTTTGACAGTTGTGTAATAGTCACTGTGGGCAAATATTCATCCCAGATATGCATTTAATAAATTATTAAAGCACAGTTAATGCTTGTTGTTCTCCTAATATAGGTCGCTATTGTGAATTTTGTTCTTGTATTGTTCTTTGTAGACATGGCCCTTGTCGGCTCCAATATAATCTAAACAGGTAAATCACAAATACCACAAAGATAAGAAAGCATGATTCCCCATTGTCCCTCTGCTAAATTAATTAGGAACAATTTATCTTCATTCTGGCACATCAATGTGGCAGATTATAAGTCTTTTATCTTAGCAAGGTGTCTGCAGGGTGATCAAGTTAGTTTTTAAGACTTTGATGACACTATTAAACTACACGTGCATTAAAATGCACAGGAATTTAATACCTAAGAAGCGCTCACAAAGCGAATCATAAAGAATGGAAAATCTGAGAAAAAGTATATTGGTTAAGTTATTTAAGTAAAACATTATTCATCTTTGTTTTACCATTTTTTCCATTCTTTATTAATATTTTAATATAATAATATATATTCAAACATGACCAGGATAAACTAGTTTAATAACCAATCTAACTTTTTTTAATATTCCATTATAAGTATGGCGCAGTAAACTGGGACCTTTTTAACCAGTTTACCTAAAATTCACATACAAGAAGACCTGGTTACTAACATAAGTGCCTGTGGCAAGAAAAATATTGTTAACATGTTAATGTAAAATGAAAACTCTTAAGTAAAGACCTGTGGGTTTCCGTATCTCTGTTTCTTTGTTATTCAAAATGAATCTATGGTGACTTCACTGAACCCTGAACTCTTCAAAAAATCTATTTAAATGTTACCTCATGGTTAAAACCTACTAAAGTGGTAAGTGTAATATTACAGTAGATACTGTTCAATTCAATAACATTTTATCCTCATGGCGTTCATTGCATTTGATCTCACCGGCTCTGTGTGTTACCTATGCAAAGGTTGTGTAAATAAAAGTGGAGGAGATTGTTTGTTGTGTGTAGCAGTCACAGGGAAGGAAATGGATTAGTAAAACATGCACACTGTTGGAGGAATACAAAAACCATCCACATAAGGTTAACCCACAGTGACAGTGCAGCTCTTTGGAGTCCTGGCATTAATGACTCCCTAAGGTTAAAACAATTTATAGCACCAATCCCAAATAGGTCGTTTTGGAAAAATGTGGATTAAATAAAATGATGATCTGCTAGCAAAGGGGAGGCAAGATTACATATTGGAACAAATAAGCAGGAAGGAATGATAGCAACACTTCGGTGTAAATTGGCAAAATTAAAAATGAGTAGGAATAGAGAGTGGTTATTAAAGAGTAACTAGACAAAAAGCAAGCAGATGGTTGAGCTGAGCTCCAAAGCCCAATTAGACTATGTTGAAAGTGTGTGCCTTTGACTTTGTTTTAAATTGGGGATCCAGATATTTTCTAATAATGTCATTCATCTTTTTAATTTGATCTTCCTAAAAACTGATGTGACCTGGTGAAGCCACGGCAGAAATCAAAAAGACTACAAGTCAAAGAAGGTCAATCACAACATTTACGGGATGAGATTTGTGTGTTCCTGATTCATCTTGACGTACCACATATATTCGCCAACAGTTTTGCAGGGAGAATCACAAGTTGCAGGGCAATCTGTAGTTTGGTGAGTGAGTTTTCTGTTTATTTGTCAGCAGGAGGAGCAAAAAGTACAGAACCGATTTGCTGACACCTTAACAACTTTTATCAAGTTCTTCAGAAATAATTGGTTCATCTTAATGAGAAAAGTTATATGTTTAAAATTGTTCGGCCTTGATGGAGGTATGCGCGCTACTCAGTGTTTTTCTAAATTCAACCACAGCTGCTCATGGAGTAAAACATTCAACAACAATTTCCTGTTGGTTGTGCCTCAAGGCTTTTGCATTTCAAAATGCTTTTTGAATGAAAATATTGTTAATGGACTGTTACAGGTTCACGGACATCTTAATAAAAGCCTTACTAGACTCCAAAGAGTCTTAGTTCAGGTTGAGCATCCTCTGCGTTTGAGGTTTACAAAAAAATGTCAGACACTTCCTTGATTTTTTTTCAGAGAGAGTAAAACTGTATAATACTTTATATGAAAATATGTTTATGTCTAAATTGGCTCTCACATTAATCATGCAAGCATGGGAGTCTTTCTCCTGCTAAAATCTAGATCAATGTGACATGAATGCAATTCATTTGGGGCTCTGTCATGTGAGTCCGTGCTCCAAAGCATGAAAAACATGCAGTTGCATTCATGTGGGCAACAGGAAACAATATTTTGTTATTTCCTTTGTCAAAATGAAGAGGAAAATTGGCATAGCTGTTAAACAATTCAAAATGAAGTGAAATAGTTCAAATGAATGAATTTGTCTTTGCAAATGGGCTCCTGGTATGAACATTGATTGGTGTTTGAATACGCCCACTGATTTAGGAAGCAAATTATGCTTTGAAACAAATGTGCAGTGTTTTCAATTACCCACTTGATATGGTAACATATGTTTAGCTACAAAGGCTTGAAGATGTTAGTTTGTCAAAATATAATTAACTGCCCTAATTAGTTGTATTTTTCTTTCTGGTGACATCCATGTAATGCGCTGCTATCTGCATGGCGCTGAGTTAGATTTGAGGCATCTTTCTGCTCCGTATCTCTTAGAAAGCCAAAGAGGAAAGCGCTGGAGGAAAGTTTGATGTTTGTGCTTGCTTGAGCAACAAGGGGCAGGATGTTTTGCATCTTGAAATTCCCAAACTGAAGGCAGCAAACACCCGAAGTTGTGGCACAGTTTCCTGTTTACATAATGGTCCACAAAAAAACTAGGAGATATAGACTTTCCGTTTTTCTGTCTCGCATTAGAGGTTAGAGAGTATTGAGCATAAAGTTTGGAGTCAGTAACCAGATGGTGTCCAATGTCACATTTAATTAATGACTGCAAACACATACAGTAACAGTGTTAAATGCATAGCAGTGTGTAAGAAAGGAAACAGGGAAATGTTAAAATGGTGCGCTAAATTTGACACGATCCAGTGGAGTTTTGCACATCACCTAAAACCTTCTTATCACTTTACAAATACGTGTGTGATAAAGTGCTAAAGCTGTTAGATTTGAATGTGCAGGGAAGATGTTATGCAAGAACCGATTATATATTATGTCGTTTCTTCATTTTGCTGCTGCCTTTAAGAGCTCTGAAGCAGCTCTAACTGATTAACATGTTTACCCTCCTCTGTATTCGATTTTAAAGAAGAAGTGTCATATCAGAGCACGAATTGTTTAAAAATAAGACCATGCCCATCTTCTGCCAACTATAGAACTTTAAAATGGCCCGAGCCAGCTTTAGAAGAGAAGAGAGTTGCTGTACAACAGGCAAGTGCACAACCCCACAAAGAGATAGCAGATGAAGTAAGGATTTACAGTTTACTCTCAAAAACTACAACCTGTTTTTAGGAAAATCTCCTATACAGCCAGTTAAGTCCGTTTGGGGATTCTGTAAACTGCAGACCTTACTTTGGACCTTTCAGCTATTTTACTCGAAAGCATTGCAGGGGAACGTCCTTCCTCCAGGCTGTACACGTTCTGCGAGACAATTTGATATGGCCCATGAGGCAATTCATTAACAGGAAAAATGCAACTCAGGGAAAAAACTCTCATGACAGCATTTATGTCATAAGTCTAACATGTGCGTCAGGGTGGTCCTTCTTACTATATGCGTGTCAGGAATATACCTTAGTGAAGAATACCGCAGAAATGGACAAACCTATTTTTTTTACATGAAAGACGAAACAATGTACTTTTGTCTCTCCAGTTTTCCCCACTACTTTCATATATCAATTATATCACAAAAGTAAAACAGATCTAATGTATAAGGTATATTAAAAACCAGCAGCCGTCTGTTACCATGAGAGCAGATTTAAGGAGCAGCAATACATGATTCACACAAGAAATAATACATGATGCATGTGGTGTCAAACTAACATTCTTTGGTATGAATAAATGAAAACTGTGACTAATTATTAGGCACAAGAGTCATACATTGTATTTATGCATGTATGAGTTTTGCACAAATGACCATAATATTACTAATAATAAACCTATTAAAATGTATTTATGACCCAAGCTCTGCATGGAGGGGTAATAATTGCAATGAGATGAGAGCACCGATATTCACATACTGTGAATATAGTCATTAAAACATTCACCTTTATTTTTACATTGCAAACCCTGGAGTCAAGTACATCTTCTGTACATGGACATTTTAATGTAGAAATTGAAACCATGACCAGTTATGACCGGATTGAAACAGCCTGTAAAAGCTGCAAGATGGAAAATGTTTTTAAAATAACTAATCACACCAGCAAGACCACATTTTGGAAATTGGTGATTTGTTGTAAGTAATCAGGTCAACACGCCAATAGTAGACACTTTATGCTGAAGGCTGCATTATAAACTAATTATCAGTCATTTGTTGGCAAATGGAAAAAAAAAGTAGTGTATTGACCAAAAATTGTAGGCAATTTCCAGTTGCAGCTTAAGAAGAACTTGCTTTTCTTATATTATAATTGAAAGAAAGGATTGGAATGATTAGAAATGAAAATTATGCAGTTTGAACTTGTGTATTTACAGTCCCTCAGTTACCAGGGTAACATATTTATTGATTGGTTGAAAAAAATAATGATACATAATAAGCATTGCTAAGTAACATCTCAAATTTTGTTGTGTGTGTAACATACAAAGACAATAAAGTCTATTTCTATTTCTATTTCTATTTCAAGAATATAAGAAACAGTATATTGCATCTTACCAATATGCACCTTTTACCAATTATGCATATTTCATGTCACTTTTACCAATATTAAGAGGGTGTCATATGCTGTGTTGACTGCCAAGCTTAATTTACTCCAGATCAGTGATCAATCACTTAATTATCTCTAATTCACAAAGAAAATTAAAGCAGTTTTAACAAAAACTGATGCAGCCTTTGATTGAATGGCAGCACTCTTTGACCTTCATTACATTCCTATGAGAGAAAACTGCAGGAGATTGATTGAGTTGGAAATGTAATTGCTGGCTGTCTAGTGTCTGTGGTTGGGTTAAAGCAATGAAACCACTTTAGCTAAGAGTAGGGAAAGATTGTTGCCTTGGGTAAATAAAAATAGACTCTAAACCAGGAGTGTCAAACTCATTTTAGTGCAGGGGCCATTTACAGCCCAATTTGATCTCAAGTGGGCCGAACAAGTAAAATCAGACTAATAACCAATAAATAACCACAACCACAAGTTTTTCCCTTTTGTTTAGTGTAAAAAAAACTAACGAAACATATTTTTAGAAAACAATATCAATAAGAAGTCATTTGTACACTTTGAAAAATATCATAGAAAACCAGCCCGTCACAAAGTGAAACCTGCTCCATCCATGCTCTAAACTGTTTTATGCATCTGGCCTGAAACGCCATGATTGTTTTTTCATTTCTGAATAAGACATTAAATACTGTATAGATAACGCACACTTTTAAATCAATTGAATTGAAGACATTTATAAACCCAGCAATTAATTAATAGCAAAGCTCTATACATTTAACGACCGATAAACATAAATAAGAATTGTATGGCTGATCATTTGTTGCCATCTGGGAAAGGAGTACATTTAACATCGCGCATGACATGGATGTATGCATTGACATTGTTATACCCTCTTCTCTCTCTATTCAGCACTACCCATTCCCTTTTCATCCTTCACCTTGTCACTTCGTTCAATCTACATTAGAGGGTCCACTCTGGGGCATGATAAGGGTCCATTGTGAGCGGCAGTGACCCAAAGGCTCTTCATTTGCAAGCTTCCCAAATCTCCCAGCTGCCAGTGTGAATGGATCCCCACATGAGCGCTTTTTATTTTTGCCTTGCCCTACTTTCAGCTGAAGAGCTCATTAAATAAGATCTTATGTTAAAGCTAGAAATAGAAAGACAAATGCATGTTGATCTGGGTCGGGTTGTAGATGGGGGGGGGGCGGATAATCATGTATTTAGCCATGTAAGCTTTTGGGAGTTCTGAAGGATCTGCAGAGAGTGTGTGACTGTGTAGGATGGATATTTCCTATAGAGATAGCCGGAAATCCTGTGTTATAAATGCAAAATTGCCTCCCACCATCATTTAGTATTTTCAAAAGGCAAGAACCAGATCCCCTGGTTTTTGGACTCCAGAGAATCCAGATTCCTCCCAAAGCAGTTTTATTGTTCAAACATTGGCCCCAGGTGACCAGTTGGTTCCCTATACCATATTATAAAAAATACTTGTTCGTGTAGGAGATAATTTGTATCCTGTCAAAATTCTCTCTGTTCAACAGAAGAAAAAAAACGAATACGTCCTTCCTTTAGGTGTACCATGCTGACCAAAACATTTTGTTTGTTTTGTTAAAACTGGAGACTGTCTGCCTGTCAACATGCACTTGCGCCTCATGAGTCACGCACTTGCCATTACTACTGTACCTTGACAAGATGACCTATAGCCTTGCATGAATTAAAAACAAATTCAGAGAATACATTCAGATGCATACCTGCAGTCTGGCTCTTTTGGAGCGTTATTTGTGTTTGCTAATTACGTGAATAGTTAGGCTTCTTTCTTTAATAAATAATACTAATACGTTTCACTTATTAATATTCTCATGTATTGCGTCTGGAGCCAATTGTAACACCAGCAGTAGAGGAACGGATTTCTATCAGACACCAGAATTTCATTTAATATCGGTCTCCAATCTATGTTAAAACCAAACTTTAAAAAATGAAAAAAGAAACTGTCAGTTGATAAAGTGTATTTATTTTTAGAATATCTTTTTTAGAATCTTCTTTTGTGCAGGACCATCTACATCTACCAAACTGAAACTGGTGTGAAAATTACATTAAAAGAAGAGATTGACATTTTTGGAATAAACTAAACTAATGGTGATGCATTGCATACACTTGTGCCTCAGTAAGAAGGTTCTTCCAAATGTACTATGAATCTAAGTTTGACTGAGACCCTTTCTGAGTTGAGTTTGCATGTGTTGTATCGTGTTGGGTTTTTGTCCAATTTTTTTGAAAAGGCTTTTCATCTTCGTCCTCTGTCGTAGCCACAGCAAATCTAGGCACATTTTTATGCACCACCATGTTTGTTTGTGTTGCTGTTGGGGATGCGTTTGACTGTGTCATTAGCAAACTGACAGCTTTACTTTGTGTTTCCCCTGCAGCTGGGAGGATGTGGCATACTGGGTGTGGGGGTCTGGCTCTCGGTGACCCAGGGGAACTTTGCCACCCTGTCATCATCCCTCCCCTCCCTGTCGGCAGCCAACCTGCTGATTGCAGTCGGGACCATCATCATGGTGATCGGCTGCCTGGGCTGTGTGGGCGCTGTCAAAGAGAGCCGTCCTCTGCTGCTGACAGTAAGTTAACTCCCGGGATTGCCTCTGATACTATTGTTGACTCTAACCCCAAGGCTGTGTTACATTTGAATGTCGCTGGGACAAATTGCATCACTGGCTTTACATTAGTGGATTAGCTTTAATATTCTTATACAACCGTCAAAAGATCATGACACGCAATGTGTGCCCTTAAATGGAAAATCTTTAGTTAGACAATAAGTCTTTAATTAAACAATTCATTCCGTCTGTTTGTTATTAAACCATAGGTCTCATTGTAATTTTACAAACAGGCTAGATTTAACAGCACTGACAGGTACAACAATTGTAATCAACACTCAATCACCTTGAGTAGCTACTATATAATGATGCATTGTATTACGCTCAACATACTATTAGCATTGCAGCAGAAAATATACTATTACCATGAGAAAAAGGCATGGCGTGACTCAGTGCCAGTTGTTTGGGAGTCGGGAGCCCTGGCTAACGTTGACACGTTACTAAAAACACACACTACTAAAGGACAGTCTCTCCTTTCAAACACCAAAATGATACAACTTTTGAAAGAAATCACCTTTGAGCAAAGGGTAATCTGTCATGGTAATTTTCAAGACCAGTTTGCTCTTGTTATTCAGATAAATGGGTGAAATTCCTTCCAAATGTGTGGCCTTGTCTGGATTATCCATCTTCAGCCTGTTAACTATGTAAACCAATGGTGTGTTCAGAGCATTAAACAGAGCCCAGTAAGGGATCAAACTACAAACAACTGCAAAATTATGTGCAGTATTATTTTGATGTAGTAATTGGTGCAGACACCATCTGTAATGCCTAAAGACACAAACATCTTAATTCAATTCAAGGTTCAATGCATTTATGCATTTATAACCTCCATTACCTTACATTAACAGTATCCTGTTTTTTTCCAGCAGCATTTGTTGCAACAGTGGCACTTTTGTGAGTTTGTCACAGAAAACCCTCCAGATGAATCTCATCTCCATCAATACCACAAGCTGAATTATGTGTCTGTGCCTGTTTTAGACATACTGAAGACCCACTCCAATGCAAATTGAGATTTTAAGCTTTAAGCTAATGTGCGTGTGTGCGCGTGCGAGATACAAGAAATATCACAATGGAAATAAGCAGTAGAACATGGCTGATTCGTCTCAAATATACTGATTCTGTCATACTGCAAAACACTTTTAAACCCCAAAGCAAGACTTTGGAGACAATCAAGTTGAAGGGGAACAAGTGTTTACAGGATAATAAATCCAGAAAGACAAAAAAAAAGTACAAGAGGGCTATGCTGATTGAAAACATAATAGGCTTGGTCGGTACACAGGTTCAGAATCAAACAAATCACTAAAGCATAGCACTAAGCACAAACACAATGTGGTAGAGCGCACAGGGAAGTGAACCAGTCTATATACTCTGGGCCTAATTGGAATGAATGAGAAGCAGGTGTGAGAGGAGGGTGAGCAGGTGTGTTGATTACTCAAGGCAGGAGGTTTGACTGATGGGAGTGGCCGGGTCTGAAATGACAGCAGAGTTCATGTATGGAAAACAAGAATGACAGATTGAACATGAATGATGTCACAACTGTGACATATTTAGAGAACAAGAGTTTAATACGTTGTGCCTGCGGAATCCGACACCATCAAACTGTAGGTTCTGGCATTCTGCATTGTTTTCCATAGCATACGTTTGATATCGACTGGAGAAGGCCAGGTGAAAACATGACACTACTGGGTGCATAAGAGCAGCTGAGGGTTTAGATAGAAGTGGGGTTACATTTAAGGTATTTTATGGCGATGAAGGTATCTTCAACCTCATATAAATATGTATATATGGAGCACAGAGATGAGATTCAGTTTAATCAATGCCAGGAGAGGAATTCTGAGGTATGCACGCCTCGAAACATATCTCATTCAGTGCAATCATTTCATGATGTTGAAGAAGCCCAAAGAAACATGGGCTAAACACAGCCATGACAACAGAGTACTAGACAAGCATCTTTTATGTAATGTGTAAGAATATTGGGCCTGTGATTAGTCAAATTTGGGTTATCAAGAAGAATAAATAAAATCAATAATTATATTGATTCATAGATTTTTACCTGCATTAAATTCTACTTTGGGGCACCAAATGATGGACTGCATATTAAGTCTTCTTATTCTCACTAATCTATGGAATTTAGTACTTGAATTAATAATTGAAATATCGTGAATGAAGTTAACTCGTCAATAGATATTGAAGTAGAAGGCTTTGGGAGTTCTTTAGCAGAGGTGGGTAGTGCTCACTTTTGTGCAACATCAATAAGAAGTGAGCTTGCATTTAAAAAAAAAAAAACATCTATTTAAAATATTAAAATACAAAACACAAAATGATCCAATATGAAGTCCAAAGGGGATCATGCCTAAGCATAAGACAAAGAGAGAGAGTGTTGTCGAGGTGTGGGTGGACCTATCTCAGAACTCCTCCTTAAGGGGGTTAAGTTCTGTTCATTTTCAAACAATGATAGCAGTGTTTCCAAGAAAGAGCAGTTCAGCAAATATTGACAATGACCAGACTTCAAAGTGTTGTTAAAATAATGTGTCAGGACCACTTACGTGAATAATTAAGTGTATTACCACATGCAAGCATAGGCAGTCTAAGGTAGCTAAAATATAGTTCCCAATACAAGCTTTGCCAGTGAGTGTGCAGAACATGATCAGCTGAGCTATCCGATGATGTGAGCTTGAATAGAGACCTGCGACCTGCTTGCCTCAAGACAATATATATATATATATATATAAATAACCACTATTATGCAAGTGAGTGCAAAAACAGTGTTTGACATAAAATAGCATACATTTTAAGCTTTCATTTATACAGATGTGGCTGCATGAGCTCCAATTTTTAAACTGGGGGTGGCAGATAAAGTGCGGACCCCAGATCCTTGCAAGATTCTCATTTACATCACAGCAGGAGCAAGCAAATATGAGCTCTGTGGGAATGAGTCTTAGTGTCGATCATTAGTGTGATCCATGACATTCTCCCCACAGTGACCACAACAGTTCCTGTGCTCCTGTGTCAATATAATGAGACATGGCGAATTAGATTTTTTCTTAATGTTTGACAGAACAGCCCATTCTTCACACAGATTAGCCAAGACTATTTTCCTTTCAAATTTCAAGGCTTATTAGCATGTTGATCGCAGATCGGGGACACAGACAATTGCAACCACACTGTGAGATGTTTGAGGAATTACATTAGTGCTCCCAAGATTATTATTACGGGGATAATTTAAAGCATCAAAAATGAGAGTTACTCTTTTTTTAGTTTAAAAAATAGAGAAATTATGCTTTCCGTAATGAGGATGACATCTAAGACATTCCTCGCTTCGTATACGAGTGTAAAACTTTGTATAAACATTTATTTTCATTGCCAGTTTCTTGTAGAAGCTCTAGTGTTGCAACTGCCTTTGGAAAAAGTTACTTAAAATAAATATAGGCAGCAATATTAGTGTGACAACTGATCACCCTGTTTTATGTTTCTTCTATGTATCTAATTAGCCTAAGTTAAAAAAGAATTTTTGAAATAAGTCACAGTATTTTATGTTTCCACAGTTCTGAAAGTATCATGTTCATTTGCTATAAATGTGCCTGTTAGGTGACTTCCAACAGGAATCTATCCTGCTAAAATCATCTTTGCAGCAGATTAGCCACAAAATAGCTGGTACCTTGATTAAAAAGTCACAGGCCGGATAACATTAGAAATGTCAGATATGACTTCCCAGATGACAGTTATATCCACAAAAAAAAAATGGGAAAAGATACATTTTAGTTAACATATTAACCTTATACCCTATTTTATTTTATTTTTAAGAAAACGTTTTTGTTTTCTTTCTGTTTTTGTGCTGTACACATAATCACATTGTTGTTGGTATATCTCAATTTAAGAGTGGCGATAACTCAACCACATTCACGTTGTGGTTGGAAAATGTTGGTTCAGTTGTTTCATCACCTCGACTTGCTATCACACAGGCACATCTCCAAGGTCTATGTCATATAAAACTAGCTGACCGTATGGCCCCAGTTTTGTCTCCCAGGCATAGCTGCCGGTGTATACTAAGCAAACCTGATCAGCCCTCATACAGGAAGATGATGATATTTTCCTCGCCTGTGGCAGAAAACACACTGACAAATCTTCCAAAGAAGTCGCTTTCAACACACATTTTTATATAAAATGCAGATTTCCAGACTTTGGTGGTGTAGTTATTTTGTGTTATATTCAGTATGTAGAGACATACTGAATGAAACAAAGTATTTAAAATGCATTTAGGAAAATAGTCTATTTTTTATTTGATAAACCACCAGTCTGACATTAAACCAAATTTTGGAACAAAATCCAATACCCTAAGCAGAACATAAGAGCCATTCAAGAAAACTGAATTTCCTCAGAAATTACATTTTTATCGCGGTAATGGGTAATTAAAGCCACTTTTCACACCAGCGAGTTTGGATAATCAATACTAGTACAAGTCAAAAGTCACTGAGGAGGTGTGGTGGATCAGTGACCTAATCTGCCCACACATTAGTCGGTATAGTGAGATCCCTGAGGTGGAATGGAAAGGGATTGTTTACACTGTGCCACTCAACATGGGTCTGAGATATAGAACCTCTAAAATGATTAGACCCACCACATGAAAGGACAGAGGCTATCAAAGGCCTCCCTCCATATGCTCTCAGGGCGGCAAGATCGATTCCTCAAGTTATTGATTTTGAGGCCACTGAGTGACTATGTGCCTGACTTGATTGGTTCACCAGTCAGCCAGCTCTGTACAACATACACAAAGCCACAGTTTCACTACGTGGAAAGCACAGAATGAGTGGCACACAAAGGAATCAATCCCTGGGCCTGCAATTTGATTATAGTTCTTATCCTGTAGCCCTGCTGTTAAACAGGGATATCAACACTGATGGCCAAACAAGTCGTAACATAAATAACCAGTGGCTTCTTTATTGTGTAGTATATTTCCACAATGCATGCAATCTCCATTTAAACTCCAGCTAATGTTATTTTCGATAGATTAAAAGCTATTTAAATATAAGAATAAATAGAACATCATAAATTCCAACTCCCTGGTTAATTACAACACTGTTTTACTGTGTTATGAACTACACTACTGTAATAAAACAAGCCGACTCAATCAAAGCTGTACTTCTATTCTTGTCCTCCAGAGCCTTTGTCCTGCAGGTTTTTGTTCATCCCTGAAGCCATCAGTTAGATACAGACTGGCTGTGCTTCATTAAACCTCATGAAACAGAAACCCGCTGGACACTCTGAGTGGAATCAAGGACTATATTGCATAGTTTTAAATTGCCAAAGACTGACCTGCTTATATGAACCATTACACATATCGTATCTTTATCACAAAGGGGAATAGCAGCAAGAAAATACTGTACATCTATTTTAGTTTGGGCTATGACTATAATCAATATATGTAGATAATGATACACGTTTTATTTTCTGATAAAATTGTGTTAATCGGAATTGTTTGGATGCAACCATTTAAAACAATTGCTTGATAGGATAATAGCTAAAACATTGTGTACATTGTGACACTAAACAACAGACAAAGTCGACTTGTTATATCAATAACATAGTGAAGCATTGAACAGAGACAAATAACAAAACAAAACAAGACTCCAAAATAATAATGCTAGTCCATTACTGTTATAGGGTGATGAAATTAATGTACTATACTTGCCTATACTGAAACCAAATTGCAAGAAAAAAAAGTAGATTTGAATTTTAATTGTATATGTGCATCTATCTTGTATACCTATCTTATGTATATCTATCTTATTAAAGTAAATTATCTATCTATCTATCTATCTATCTATCTATCTATCTATCTATCTATCTATCTATCTATCTAACTATCTATCTATCTATCTATCTATCTATCTATCTATCTATCTATGTTTTTATATATTTAAATTGAGGAATTCCTACTTTACTTTCAATTTCAATGTATTACATTTAGGAGGAACATATTGAAAAGTTTCTGCCACAAAATACATCCACTGACTTCAGATATGTTTAAATGCAAATTTTACATAAATATGTGGCAATCTTATCAAATATATATATAAAAAATATATATATACAGATTTGAGCTCGGGTTCCCTTGTACAAAAGAAATGTCTGTTTGGTTTCCTTGGTCTTGCTTCATATTTTCATGATTAGTGGACTGATTTAGTTTGGACATTTACAATTAAATATCCAAAGCACAAAGTGAGAGATTAGAGAAAAGTTGATATATTCATATTATGTTATATAACTTCCTTTTCAACCTTTCCTATTCATTGGGACACAATCCCTTGATTTTACTTGTGACATTTTAAAGAGGCCTCCACCCTAAGTTAGGGACACCTGGATTAACTTGATATCATCTCGACTTGCTAAAATGCCAATATGGTGCTGATTAAGCAGAATATCTGGACATAAGAATGTTGTTTGGAATCGGTTTAGTAAGCCGTTTTCCCTCGTGCTCTATAAAACACTGTTTATAGCCATATTTTGTTCCCTGTCTTTCCGATTGTTGATAAATCTTCCCTTTCATGGTGCTGGAAGCCACTGCTGTGAGCAGAATAATGTATAGTATTTTAGTTTGAATAATAACAATTCAAGACAAACATATTGAGGCTGCTTTGGTCTTTTTGTAATGGGAAGTCCTTTTTATAATAATTTATCACATTGACAATGCAAGAGCACAGCAAAACAATCAATATTTCAATCTTAGATTTTATCTGTGATACAGTGTACAGTGGTCATGTCAAAAAGAAATGTAAAAAAAAAAAGCATGAAGAAGAGAAGGGCAGACACTTGTGCTGCTAATTCAAAAAATATTATATTTTTGTACTGCATATGAACTATTTATTATTTTAAATGTATTTCTTAATTATGAATATTATTTTAAATACCTGCAAAAATATGTTTGTAAATAAACATATAACTGGGCATTAGAGTTGGTTATTTTAAACCAATCATGTTTTATAAATGAAGCAACTGATTTTCCAATACTTGAGTTACTGTTATTGCCTTTATTCTTAGTAATAATATTGTTATTATTATTATTGTTGTTTTCTGCCTTTTACATGGTTCACAAATGAACTTATCCTAATTTCTCATCACAACACATGTAATAATGGTCCATTCACTGCACATTCACAGGCAACAGCTGGACTCAATACGATTGTATTGCATTCCAGCTGTTGCCTGTGGTCTAATGATGAGGAGCTCATTAAGAACAGATTAATGGCAAAATATTGCCATATATATATATATTAGAGAGCCTCTGAGGCATGGCTCAGTTTGTTTTTCTAAATGCTGGCAAGTATCAGTTCTCTCATATGGAACAATGCCTCTTTGCTCTTTGGTGTGACGAGTAAGAAGAATGTGGCTGTATTTATGCTGAAGTAAATACTGATAAGTTTGAGGAATCTATTAGCATGTCGTCTGGTTTTGAATATTAAGCCACCTTGCTGCATGTGTCAATTATTATCATTATTATCATTATTATTCATGGTCTGTCTGCTTTTGGAGACAGTAAAATCGATGAATAAAACTCTAAGTAGGAAAAAACAAACCAATAGGAAGTTGCCTGATCTGTAATTCCTGACCACACACCAAATCTACATTGTTAGCTGTGTTATTGTACACTTGACACCGAGTGGTGTGGAAAGAATGTTTTCCTTTAAGGATCAATAGTAGGTCAAGGAATAACACAACAAGAGAAAAAAGCACAGATTCAAACTTGACTTTTCACATTTCTTGCAAATCTGCCTTAGTGTTTTTTGGGGGTTGTTGCAGATGTGTGGTGAATAATACCATTCTTTATATAATATATATATATATAAATACCACAGCATAGCATATTTCCTCTGTTTGAATTAACCTTCCAACACCTGGGAATTCCACCCAAATGGGGTTACCTGAAATTCTACCAGACACAAAGCAGAAGAGCACTCAAACAGACACAGGGCATTCACCCAATGAAGTCTGATGAGACAATGAGATTTGGTTGCAGTTATATGAGAGCACCTCATCAGAAGAGCACAAGTGAGTAAAACTCACCGGGGGCTCTGTGCTGCCATCAGTTTTTCACCTAGTCAGTCACTCAACTTCCCATGTCGCCACAAGGCCTTCATCCTTTTTTTAAGCTGAGTGATTCATTCATAGGAGTTTTGCCAAAAGACCTTGGGGACAGCTGACAGCTTGACGACTACTTTATGTCAGTCTTGTGAACCAATAACACTCACACCTGACTTGCACACACGCATGTAGCCATGATATTTGTAAAAAAAAATATTATTATAAAATAATATCAGCTTTTGAAATCTGTTTTGAAGGTCTGAGATGTGTTCCTGCTACCAACAAACAAACAAACAGCAGAAGTCTGCAGACACACAATCACTGCATTTCTCTGGGCTAAATACTTAGCATGCACACTTGCCTTGTAAACACAATGGTGTTCTATCCCTTATATTGTTTTCCATGTTCACCAACTTTGGTTCACATCACCATAGTTCTGTTTTGTTATTTATTATGTTTTTCTCGGTGTAAAGAGATTCATGTGTTGAACAGAAAGCTGCGCAAGCCATTTATATCAGGCAATTCAATACTAAACTTCATCATAGTGAACATTGAACAAAAGAAACAACCATGACATAGCCTTGCTTATTACACAGCCAGTTCACATCATGATGGTGTTCTCTGGAGGGTTTTAACTCAAGCAATGCATGCTGAGAATTAACCTATTATTTCAAGTCAGAGAACATCCCAAAGGTGGAATGAAAGTAGTTTGAAAATCAAAAACAATAAATTACTAAAAATAAACGTTCCTATTTTCACCACGTTAACATGAGAAGATGGTTTCCACCAAACGCCCTTATTATTATTAATTGTTTTTAACAGGGCACCCATCAGACAGCTCATCTTGGCCATAATGGGGAAATGGACGGTGGCTAGCAAAGAGTAAAATGTGACACATTTCAAAGTGGATAGAGGAAAGATGTTTCCCTAAAATGTCCTACGGGCTCGGATGCTCCCTCCTCTCTCTTTGCTCTATGGACCTGTCAGCTAGAGAGATCGAGATTGAACAATCCACAGCTCTGTGTCTTACTTTGCGTGCTCTTGACTTTCTTTGGCTATTTCCTGTTCTGTTTTATTTCCTTCCCTCTCTCACACACTTACCTTCAACTTGCACATCATTCAGTCTTCACAGACAAAGACCTATTATCCCACTTGTGATGTTTTGCTGCACATTCACAAATGGTGCATTAAATGACCCAGCTGCCCTCTGTCTTCTCTTTTTATTACCACAGTTCTTCATTCTCCTCCTGCTCATCTTCTTCCTGGAGATTCTGTCCATCATGCTTTTCTTCATCTACCAAGATGAGGTAAGTCACCCTGATTTCTGTAAACATCCTGTATATCCTGTGGTATTCTCCACCCAAACAAAATAAAAACTGGTTGTGGAAAACACTGTCCAATGTATTCCCTTCATCATGCAGTTAGCTGATGGTTAAGGATGGAAGCTGGTATGTAAAACCTCAGCAGGTTTTTTTAAAGGTTTACTAAAGCAGTGTTAGGAGAATTGCATGTGAGCTTACATTCCGCATAAATGATGATTCCATGCTTTTTTGTCATTGGTGCACTTGGAGGATATGTCTTTCAACTCTGACCATGGGAATATGTACATAATCCCAATTTCATCTGCTTGTAAGTAAATCTCAATTTATCACATGTTTTGGATTATTTCCCCTGTGAAAGAAAGAAGTCAGGCGAAAAAAAGAGAAGCGGATGAGATACCCTTCTTATTAGCTCTTAATCCCTTCACATTTTCCGTTGAGGTTTTAATAATGCATTAAAAGGGTATGCTAAATTTCATCCATCTCAATCTTAATTATTGGACTGAGGTTTGGATTTGTTGTAATAAAAACAACCCAACAATAAATACAACATATTCGTGTTTTGGCATTGCAATATTAAATCCTAAAGAAAAATGTGTCTTCTATTCAGCCCACAAGCATCTATCAGCACAGAATAGCATCAACCTAAACATCAACCTGTCAGTCATCTTGACAAAGGATATTTGCTGGACTTTGTGAAATTATTGAGATTAGTTTGGAAGGAAGAAATGATATTCCCTAAACATGTCCTCGCTTATGTTCAGAAGTTCTTAAATATTGTCCCTTCTTAAAATGCTTCAAGGCCCTTGAAGATTAAACATATGTTTAGCTGCAGCTGCCACAGTCAGGACTGTGGACCTGTGTATGCTTTGCTTTTCATACACATCATCACTTACAGTTTCATTTTTATTCATAACAAAGGGGACCAAACATTTCTCAATAAGAGAATCAAAAGTCAGCAACATATTAATGTTGCGTATTAATAATTTTAACAGTTGAATTAATTTATGGTGTTAAGGATGTAAGGGCGTGGATCTAATTGCACGAGACACAGAGCAGTTGCAGTTCAAAGGGTGTCTTTACTGAAAGGTTCAGCAATACACAAAAAATACACAGGAGTACAAAAATATACACTAACAAAAAACACTAACGTACTTCGCATAACCAAGAAAAATACTTCTACCTGAATCTTTCCTGAACTATGAATGAAAACTCTTATAAGCACGATGAATATGACTATGGGACACAACACTGGAAAGCTTGGCATAAGTCCACAACAAGATCTGGCAACGAGACAAGGGAGACGAGGACTATATAAACACATGTGGGAACCAAATCACCAGGTGAACACAATTAGGGAGGGGAAAACAATCCCACTGTCGGGAAACGTGGGTAAGGGAGGGAGTGCTCACCAGACACAAGAAGAAAAGGGCGTCGCTAAACATAAAGGGACAGAAAATAACCGAACTCGCCAAAACAACATAAAAGACGTTTCATCACATATGGTCAACATGATAGCGAAAAACAACAAAAGACCTGAACAGATGACTGCGTTTGTTAAATCTCACGAGGAACAAATAATTACTTTAATTGCAGATTAACCATTAGATTTTTATGTTTTAATAGTTTGTTCAACAAATTACCAGAATTTTTTTTATCAATAATTTTAACTTAAATTTTCAGTTTTCTCAAAGGTGACATCTTTAAATGATTTTTGTTCAGCAGCCCAAAAACTAGTATTATTTATCGAAATAACTGAATGACATAAATAACTAATGATTATTACAACTTTAATAGAGCTTTTATAATTATTTTAGTCATCACAGCAATATTTTCTATTGATTAAGATATCATTTACAGGCAACAGGTGTAATCAGATGTTGATGAGTTGAAATAATCAAATCACAAAAGATTTGCAGCTATTATTTAATTGAGTGTACAATATATACATATGAATTTTTTTCTGCACCCCTCCAAAGACACCCAATATAAATACCAACAGATGAAGTAGATTTAAAGTGTGGAGCTCCATCATAAATCATATACAATTTCTCTACCATGTACATTGAATTATTTATGTGTTGGGACAGAAAACATTATCCCCAAAGACTTAGGCCAAGGCCAACTCTGACTGTAGCCTATTGCCTTTATACAGTTTACAAACTACAATAATATATCTCCTTCTATATGTTAACTTATGCTTGCAACCTTAGACCTGTATATACTTTGATTTTTATCTATTAGTTGTTTTTATTCTAACATGATTCCGTATTAATTTAATGTGTTGTGTTCCCATCGCAATTTGCTTTTCTAGATTGGAACCTCCTTCTGGGTTTAAACCCAATCAGCACTGCTCAATTTAGCTTTAATTAATGTTGTCTTCTTCTCAGTGCCCCCCACTATTCAGCATCTGAATTATTCAGTTGTGTCTACCCAGGAAGCGATTAGGGACACGACAGAGTGAAACATTGGGGATATTTTGGGGTGCTGGTGCACCGAGGGAAATCACTCGCAGTAAAGAATGCATGGCCATTACCAAACTGATATTTTTTGAAACCACAGGAGACTCAACAATTCTCCGTGGTATTCTGCTGTTTAAAGTGTCCCCTGTACAGTATAATATCAAACAGTGGCTAAAATTCAACGTCATGTCTACTTATTAATGTGATGAAGAAATAAGTGAATCATTTACCATACAAGATGGAATTACCTCATCAATTGCGGCCTGGTGTAGAATTCATGCCACTCTGTATTGGAACATTATACACAAAACTCTTTTAATTAAACCCTTTTAAATGCCCAGTTAATAATCAAGATGTTCACCAAAATAACATGGCATTTTATTAAAATTACTTTTAACCCAGATAATGTAGATGGATTAACAAGATTCAAATTGGACATACTGTATATATTTGATAATATCAGTATCAGTATTTATTTTTATATCTTCTAGAATATCCTATGAATTTTTCAGAACCTGCTGTTTTTCCCCTCCTCTATCACTGTGGTAACTCCCTAGAAGCATTTGCAGCCCAACCTGATGGAATTTCCTCCTATATGCAAAATCCTGTCGACACGAGCCTTGGCTTAAGCAGGGTGCAGCTGTAGGTGCACGTTGATGGACTGTCCAAGGCTTTAGGGATGGTCACGCTCTGCGGTGCATTTTATTGCACCTGCTTTAGACTTGATAAAAGCTCCATGCCTGCTGCTGGAAGCTACTTCAAACAGTTCACAGGTCTTCCATTCACTCCTGAAATGGTCACATTTGTTTCACTTTGCTGGTTTCAAAGGATGATGGAAAGACCGCGCAAGGTTAATTTAACTGGAACCCATGTGACTCAAAGTATCAAAGTGAATATATGGGTATTTCATGATCACCTCAAGAGAAAATAACCCCACCAAACAAAAAATAGACCAACAGAGTTTTTTTCTCATGGATCGGAAGACCATCAACAATCTAGAAGCATCATTTTTACTAAGATATCAACGATATTAGTTGTAGAGTTGCAGTAAGAATAATCTCATGATTATTTCAGAGGTGTCTGCATCAGCGTGCTGCTATTCTACAGATGATTATAAAGTCAAATGAGGCTCGCAGACCTCTGAAGACTAATTATGTAGCTAATTATATGCCCACTAGCATGTGTTTGTCTTTGTATTCAAACATTTGCTTTTAGTGTGAAGTTCAATTGCTTTTCTGCTGTATACTGTTACTTAAGCCAATATATCTCTATACATTTCCCGCTACTTGAGACTAGAGTTTTTTAGACGTCACAGGAGGCCCTAAAAATATACCATGATACTTACATAATACTTCACATATCCGGCTACAGCATTTATAGAACAGTATAACATCATCCTTATTTGAATGTCAACCACAAAGACAATCATACCAACATGGAATTGTAGTTACCAATAAAAATATCACCAGCTAGTTAGATTGACTAAATTGAAAAACACTAGTTAACCGACATTGCATGCTCAAAACTAGATCTTTTGGACAAAATTCACATAACGCCCCCATAAGCCAACACTACCAAGGTCACAAAACTCCTCCTGATTGAAGCCAGGATGTGAATTCACACTGTTCTATACATTTTAGCACAAACCGCTAATACCAGTAGAGGGCCTTGCATCTCGCAGAGGCCTTCAGTAGTGTCCTAATTTATCCACTCCATAATACTATAGCGAATTCCAGGTTGAGCAGAATCACACAAAGTTAAAATGAAATATGTGCACTCCCATGAACAAGGGGAAACTATTTAATCACATTACAAGGATTTTACACACATCACCAATACTCTGACCAGGCAAACCAAACACAAGCGGCTGGCTTATAGTGCGCCGCCCGCCCGCCTTGCGCAACATACAAAAAAAGTCTGAGAGAAAATATCATTCACCAATTTAACTAGTTAAGTTGCTTATTTACATTTGCTCCTGATATTACCATGACCTGGATCCCTGAGGCCCTTAAGAGACATTCACCAATTCGATTGGATCACTCTTGCATCAATCAGAGACCCTAGGGGCTATTTTCGACATGACCAAAACTGCCCCAATGTGTTCCTATAGACTCCCATAGAATGTAAAATGCATTTTTTTTCTTGCTGCCTGTAATGCAATTTCTATGTGTTCCGGGAGGTGCTTTCATCCTACACATATGATGCAGTTATGTCAGTCACGTTCTCCTTGTAGGTTTCGCACAGAAAGTACCGCGCTAAGAGTGCTCACATTCAATATCAACATCAAACCCAGAGGAGCATCTCCGTCAAGTCTTAGCATCAAGGAAATAGTAAGCTTTGCCAACATTGATTTCATGGCTTATGGGTCTTATTTTACTTATTAATGAGGGCAAATTGGTTGATGATCATTTATCTGTTAATGGCCCCAGCGAAATTGTACATTCATTGTAGAGTAACAACATCAAAGATTGTATTTAAGATATTATCTATGACCTTGATGTAGCCATCCAAAATATAATACACAGGGGGAACAATGTTTGTCTGAAGTTGCAAGGTGACATTGTCATGTTAGACATCTGACTTTGTTTAAATTATCCATATAACGGGTCATCCTAGCCATCATTGCAACAATTGCCCTCATCGCAACAATTGCCCCCCTGAGAGATTTGTCAGGTGCTGCCACTGTATGCAAATATGACCGCCTCCCACTCCGTGCCCTTGGAGCGCCTGGGATGCGTGCAGTGGCCATGGGGCTTCCTACTATAGATGCGGTTTGCCAGCTCTGGCCATCCAATCAAAGGCCGGGAAAATGCTGAAGCTACTGCTGCCTGCTAGAAGGCCCTAATGTCGCTTTCTTGAAATCTGATTGGTTAGGGTTCCTTCACTCAAGGACTAAAGGCAAATTAGTTTGACCATGGCAACAGATTACAGCTGAAATGTGATTGGATAAAAGCTCTTAAATAAATATACACTACTGGAATCAGCGCAACCAAGTCAAAAACTAAGAAATTAAGAGAATAGACAATTGGTATCATTTAATACATATTAATGTTAACATATTTATCAAAACATATATTAAACTGTATGTCAGTGATTCTGATAGTGTTTAGGCCAGCAGAGAAGGCCTTGCTGGCCCTGACAGCCCACCACTGGCTAGTACATCTTATGTGAAGTTAAGCAATGATTTCTAAATTAAGAGTCAGAGCAATATGAACAATGAATATTTAATATTTAGAGTAATAAACTCTCCCTCTGTTTGTTCAAAGCTGTTATAAAACAAGAGTGGACACATTGAGGGACTGGGTTAATTTTGATTAATTTTCACATTCTCAGCTTCGGTTCAGCACAAGTTAATTTAGGATTTACCTCCCTAAAAAGTGAACCAGGTTTGTAGGATTTAAAACCCAAAGTTATCTCAAGCATAATCAAGTGGAAGTGAACAGGGACAAATAGACAGGACAAAGAGGGCTTGGTAATACAGAGAGACTAAACACACTGATGAGGTAGGGGCGATTTGCTTCAAAGTAGCAAAGGGAACAATAAATTCAATCCAAGGATACAAGATAAAATCGGAACAAATCATCCAAAATCCAAAATTGCTTTCAGGTCACACAGTATGTTGGAAGGAATAAAAAGACAAATAAAATCAACAAATTAATCAAAACAACATGTCGGTGCTCCGGCTTTGGAACTGAATGGACCTCACTTTTACTCTTCTTTGTCATGGTCAACAGTCTCCTAAAATAAGAAACTCATATTCAAAGGTAGTTGTAGTGGTTCGATTACTGAGAGTGGATAGCTTGGATTACCTCAACATTGTCTTACATCATTATTATTGCAAGTAACGCTGCAACTGAATGTACTGGTTTCCGAAGGTGTAGCTCACCCGGTTGGCTTCATTGAGCCCTAACCTCTGTGGGATGTTAGTCATCAAGTCAATGCTGCATGAGGTATTTGCTCTGCTACTCGGTGGTCGAAGGGTGAACAAGGTGCCTGTCAGGGTGCAGCTGTGTGGGTGATTTCCGATCTGCTTGTGTGCTTGTGCGGTGTGTCAAGGTGAGGTAATGCTGCCCTAAAAACAGAGTCGCAAAGAGCTATGGCCAGGTTGGATCTCCAGAGGACCTCAAACACTAACCCCAAAGGTAACAGAGCAGTTACAAATGAGTCAGACTTATTACCACATCTGCAACAGATGTAGGGACCATGATTCTTATTATAATGCTACCATGGGAATGCCAGTGCTATTTTTAAAAAAGTGACTTTGTTTAAACGCCTTTTACTTAACACTTATCAGCAATGTAAACAATATATTGTGGTCTAGACTCACTAAATGGCATGTGGAAAATGTACTTAATTTATTTATAGAGAAATTAGGAATTTATGAGTCAGTTGACAACTTAGTAAACTGTGGGCGGAAACTGGTCCATGTTCCAATTTCTACCTTTTAAGCAGTTTTTGCCTATCTATCAAGATGTTGCACCCTTACAACTCCTGCTCTCGTTTCGGATAACTATATGTTTGCTAAAGATGTTGGTCTACTTTATGGTTAGTTTTCCACTGCATTTCTGCCCCAGCAAAGCCTTGGTACATTTGAAAGGATTGGTAATGAAGGCTGTGCGCTTCCGAGCCCGTTTGTCCCGACACCATTCGGCAACTCAGATCAACAACACCAGTTATAAATTATGAGTTTATACTCAATTAGTTCTGGTAATGGAAATTATGACATGTAGGCCCTCATTTTTGAGGCGCATAAACACCAATACACATAAGTGAGAAGTTTAGCTTCCCCTTAAAGTCTTTTGACATGCAACATTTCTCCGGAGAACCCGGGTCCTGTTTCTGCTGTCAGTCTCACTCTCACATTGCCGTCTTCTGGTATGGTGTTCCTGTGTAGTCAGGCCTAAAGTGGAAAATTGGAAAATAATTTGAGGAGAGCAATGAGCAAACTACTTCAAATATATGTAAAGTGAATCTGCTCATGCGGTAAAGCCGAGCACGAGCATCACACATCTCAAACTAGACTTACGCATGTGAGATTTCAAGTGTGACAACTCAATATCTTTATACATCATTACTGTTCCTGCATCAGCTGTCAAAACATTTAAACATGTCAAGATATCAAAATGCACCCCCATCCCCCCTGAGAATCTGATGAATTGTAATTTCTTATAGACTGGAGAAATGCAATTAATTAACACTCCTGGCTTATTACATTACTAAAATACACCCACATCAGGTAAATGTTAATATGAAATACAAGATGAGATCAGTAAACAAACAAGACTTGTGTTGTGAAGTCCTATATGGGACATGAGCATGTGCACATGGAAAGCTGCAGATAATGTTGAGCAGTCGCAAATTTGGTTATTGTTTAATTTATATTGCAATCAGGGAAATATTCCAATACAATAAAAGGATACAGGGATGAATTAAAAACAAATACTGACAAATTATGTCAGACTCAGTTAGATTACAGTGTGATGATTTAGTGCATTAGTATTTGACACTTTTAATTGGCAGGTCATGTGTCAACAAAACTTAATGTGTACATGCAAGGACATTTAATTATGGTTTAACATTTAAGGAAAATACATTTGAGGATACTGTGAAGCATTGAAGTAAAATGTTTCTGGCACAAATCAGACAACATTTGAAATGCTGCTGTGGTGAGGAGGGATTGACTGGAGGTAAGGGCCATCAATGTGGCAATGGCAGGGAGATCCACGTGGTTAATCAGAGCTGTGGCTGAAGAGCAGACAGGCAAGTCATCTGATAGTAGCAAGTGGTCAAAGACTGAGAAGCACCAAGCTTGATCTAGATTCAAACAAGTAAAGAGGAGTGAGCCAGAGGACACAGTGTGGACTTAAGAATCCAGTGAAAAATGGTGGTTTAACCAGACTTAATACTGGTGTAGATGAGTTACACTTGATTAAACTTTGCTCGTGCTGCCACAGAGATAGTGTAGCCACACCCACCAGAAAACGCACAAACATGAAATCTTACTTGAATAAAAATTTCTCGAGCTAGAGACCTGCCTAATTGTAATGTTAGTTACAAGTCATTTAATACTAAAAGTACTGAACCAAATACAGTTTTAGAAGAGTAACAATTTTAATCTATGACAATGGTTTGACTGTGAAAACAGACAGAGCAGATTGGAAAAAAATACTTTTATTCAAAATATCTTCTTAATTTGGTTTGTAAAATAAAAATAAAACTTTTAAAAAATTGCCTGGTTTTGGGTGCAGTGTTAAAAAGTATTTCTAAATCCATTTTACTGTGAGTGAATGAGGACTTGCAGATTTGAGCAGCTTATTCCTTCCTGTTAAAGTCCAAAACCCAAACAATGGAATTCTCTTTGAATGTTGAATGAAAAGCTGAAAGTCACATACAAATGACTAAAGACTTATTTTCACAGTTTTCCAGTGGTAAGTAACTTCAGGAGCTCAGTCTAAAAATAAGTATGATAAGATGTATGAGTCAGATTGTTTTCAAAAAGGTCTATTTAGCTGAGGGGACAGGTGGGTGTTGTGAACAAAAGCTAAGTCAAAAAACATTCTCTTTAACTGATTAAAGTTAGTTTATACTGTAAATCTAGTCAAATCATTACAAGGTGGTATACTGTTTTATTAGTTTTTTTCTGTACATTTCAATTGGCATGCAAGTGAAAATGATATATATATTTATATATATATACTGTATATATAGTCTTCGCCTTAGCCTTCACGATTGGCTAACATGATTAATAAAACATGCGCCAGAAAACATTGCACACATATTTCTCTACTATCGTTAGCTAGAAGTATTAGAAATATTTACCTGAAAGCGGTGGGTGTGGTAGTTTTTGGAAAACCAACTCTCGAACAGGAGTAAATAGAGGATTTCTTGGAGGCTATTTTTACAGCTGAACACACATTGTAATGCACAAGTGAGTATTTACAGGATCCCCGTGATACATGTGGGATCTACTCAAATTACAGTAAAGTGCCCACATAATTATAATGAAGAAATAGTCCACACAGGGAAACAATGTGGCTTATTTTTGTGTGGGCTGTTTTTCCTGTTTTTGTAGACACGGTTAATATTTTATTTTGCACGCCGACATGCAAGAGATGCCAAGCCTTATCATGCCATATCAACATTTCGTCTGTGGATTTAAGTCGTCTCATTGTCCCCTGTCACTGTGCCATGTAGAACAAGCCACAAAGCTAGAGATAACACTTTATTTAAATTTCAGGTTTCGATAAAAGTGAGCCTTGGCTTTATTTTTTCCACGTAAAATCCTCCAGCTTATTTCTACCTTGATTAAGGCTGTTCAAGTCTCCCCCACATAACCTTGATTCTGCTAGTTCACTGCTTTCCCCACGTTAGTGGCATTGATTATCTACTAACATGGTTTGCCCAGTGTTAATCAAGAACTGATTAGAAGCGGGGAATAGGAAAGGGTTTGGATTGTAATTGATTTGCCACAGCTAATGACTGAGTTGTCTTTTAATGGGTAACGCCATGCATTTTAGAAATTAACTGTGTTTGTCATGGCTATGCTGGATTGATTTAAAGCAAATATTCAGGTTATTGACTGATTTGTCCTGCAGCACAGGAAAAACATATATGGAGGGTGGCATTCTCCCTTTTCAAAATGCAGTGCAGCACTTCTGAGGATTTAAGCTCACATTCCAAGCCAGGGGAAATAAGGAGCAGCAAGACAAGGAGGATAAAGTGTCTAAATTCAAAATAAATGCCCTTGAAAAAGCTTCACTTTGGTCCAAAGCGAGTATCAGTTCAGGGAATGTAACCTGAGTCACCTCAAAGGAAGGATAAAAGGAAGGTATTATCAAGAAAACCGCCTTTGCCTAAAGTGTCTCCACAAAGTTGTGGAGGTAGGATGCAGGGAACATTTAGGTATTTTGATGGCCAGATCATACATATTTGAAATGACAAAAGCATGTTTTATGCAGTAGGGCACCCTATTGTAAAAATAAAGTAAAGTAATAATATGTTCCCTGGAATTCTACAGGGAATATGAGTACACATCTTTTCTCTTTACGAGTGCTTTCATCCACATCACTGTGTCTCTTGTTTTGCCCTTGTCCTACATTTTTCGAAATGATTAGCCACTCTGGTCTCTGTCTGGTAAGAGTAAGTTAATTGAGGCATTTTTCCTCTCTTTATTCCTTCTCCCTCAAAATTCCCTTTCATGAGGTTTTCAGACATGAAGTCTTTCTTCCCGGCCTGTAACAGATGGAAAGCGTCTTTTGTTGGTCAGCTGCGCAGTCAGTGTTATCTGTCACTGTCATAGTCCAGTATTCATAAAACTCAGTCTGCCCCCAGTCATTCTTCAGTTTATCGCCTTCTGGCTCATCCTCTCCCTACCTCCTTCTACTCCTTCCTCTCCTCTGAACTGCATGCTGTGAGATTGAGTGAGTGGGTTTGAGTGGCTGCGGAGTTTGTGCAGTTGCATGAATTTTCTGCATGATTTGTGTTGATAAGTGGGTTTCGCCCATGGTGTCGCCAGGGTTCACGCTTTCACAGGATTCGGCCTTTCCGAATAAAATACTTAGATTTGAAATATAGTATTTGTCTGGTATTTCTCCCTCATTATCTGCACAACCTCAGAAGACTCAAGGCTTTACCCCATACACCCAAATGGGACATAAGGCCTCTCTTTTCTGGATTCTTACATCAGTTTGGAGATGGCTTGCATGTTTCTATGTCCCCTAATTGTGATGCCTTGCAATAGCGTATGGCACTACTTAGAAAGCAAAGTAGCAATTCTTTTTTGTGTTCCAAGACATTTCATTCTGTGTCATATGTCTTTTCACTTGAATGAAATATGAAAAAAAAAAAATTTCCTGCTTTTTCATTGCAAGCTTTTCTCGTTGAAATGACCAATATACATTACCTTATAATGTAAGTATTTAAAGTTACATTGTGGTGGTGACATAATCACTCTGTGGATTATGTTCAAAGGCAACATGTTATATACATTTATAGCACTCCAGTTGCAAAGTGGTGGTTGGGCTTGATGGCGAGTATACAAAGAACACAACTGGGAGCAAAATTATACCCCACATCAGTACAGGAAGATCAGAAAATAAATATGTGAAGTCAGTGAATCACTACCTTTGTAGGCTAGAAGTTTGCTTGTATGATCGTCAATATGGTTCCCAAATGGCACACCAAGTATTGACAAGGTTCAGAAGTTCATAATAGTTTGCCAGGAGCTGTATACAACTGTAAACCAGGCTTAAACAACTGGGAACAATTGAGTGTCAAGTACACCGTCCATCTCCAAATGGCAGGATGTTTCCCTGTTCTTTATTTTTTATGAGAGGATTGGGGAATTCTTTTGGGGGTAGAAAAGATGTGCTGGGTGCGAGTTTGATGGCAGTTTTATTGAGCAGATTTTCACAGTGGTGTTGCTTTGATTAAGATTATGAAAGAGACACAGTGGTTTTCTGCATCAAATGTCTTTTGTTTGTTAAAACACATATATAAGGAGAGAACATAAAACTGAAAACAAGGTGGAATGATTAGCATTTGGTCTTTGTGTCATAACCACACATTTTATTCAGCTTTAATGTATCTTCTCACTGAGTGAGATGTCTTCTATTGTCGATTCACTTTCAGCGGATTTACTTTTTGTTACATTATAAAGTATGTATTGAGCGTTACATTGAACAGAACATTATGCCAACACATATTGTATTCTTCCGTAGGGCTTGTGGCGTTTTGTCCTCCAGACAGCAGCACACAAAACTGCTTCACATATTGATTTAAGCCAGAAGGCATGTTAATGATATTTTGATAATAATCTAACAAAGCCTTATCTACATATTCTGGCATGTAGACTCTGCAGGTGAACATGATGAAATTACCTGCAGTGTAGTAAATCTTTGGCAGTCATTCATTTCGTCAGTCACCTAAGACCACCATCCACTGCATCAAATAAAATCAGCTTTACAAACTCTGATGAGCATTGAACTGTATTCCCAATGTAATTGTGGTGGCAAACATAATTGTTAGCTGCATTATGTTCAGATACATGTTTTTTTTTCTTTTTAAAAATATGATGTACTGGGTTTATTAGCTGCCATGACCTGGCCATTTGTATGGATGACAGTGGTACAAAGTGCAGGATGCAGGACTGTGATACCAGTGTGACCTGTACATTGTGTAGCGAATAATGAGGACATTTTTACTATTACACAAGGAAGAGATGGGAGCTGCATCCAGAGTCCTGTCCGTGAAAAAAAAACACAATTATTTTGGTTAAAGTTAAGGAAAGATTATGGTTTTTGGTTAAGTAGCTAAATATGTTAATGTTCTTATGCCAACCAGACCTTAATCTTTCCTTTAATCATAATTAAATGCTGCGAGAGCCTAAATAAAAACAAATACTGAAATAAATCTGAAGTCACTAAAAGAAGATTATTGATAATTATGCTAAATATGGTGATTCACGAAAATAAATATGGTATGTGACACGTTTCCTTTGAAATGTGCTTGCTTGGTTTCCAGTTGACAGGGTTGGCAAACATTTTTTTTTGAGGAATGAGTGTTTCAGAGTTTATTTTTGTGCTATATCACACACAATTATGTGTCGCAACAGGGCATACAACACACAGCCTATCACTCCTAATCAGCTAAATAGCACACCTTCAAAACAAACAAAGGGATATTAGCATAAAACTTGTGGTAATTTCCCATTAACAGCTTTCAGAGCAACTTGACGAAGATGTACAATTACATATTATTTTGTCCTGTAAAAATACGAAAAACAAGATGAAGTGACAATAATATTGAGGGTTTCTAGTGCCAAATGCATTTCTTTCCACAGTCAATATTTTACATTGGCAAGAGATATAAGCAATTGTTTAAATTAGCGTTAGCTTACAGACATCTTCCTCATATCTGTTGGTGCATTGCCAGTTTATGCAATGTTTCCAGAATATCCACAATGTTTCGATATTAAATTTGGAGTGCGATGACCAATAGCCCAGAAAATGGTGTAAAACCACTAGGGTGTGTGAAGGGCATGTGTTGGGATCTGAGTGAAGCAGAGAGCTTGATTAATCATCCCTTTTACTGCCTAGATAAAATGACATTTGTCTCATGGGAATGTCAGATTACACTGAGCAAAATTAGTAGTAAAGGCTTAGTCAGGGAACAACGTAGTCTCTCCATTCCTCCAATGTATTTAATATGCTGTCAAAAACATCACTTCGTGTATGCAGTAACCTCTCCTCAACATTTAAATATTGTATGTCGAAATGAAGGCCATATTCATGACTCGAGTGCAGGGAAACAGAGATTTAACAAGGTGCCCGGTGACTGCAGCAGCTCACAGGCTAAAAGGCTGCAGTGTAGGAGAGAGCAAGGTCAGTGGAGATCAATACGATTGATGTTTGATGAGACCAACCACCTTAATGTGTAAACAAGGATGACTGTTGACATTGTTGTGAGGACATTTTGGCCCGTCGCCCTTACTCAAAAGCTCTTTGTGAGAGCTAGGACTTGGTTTTGAGTTTAGGATTAGGTTAAGGATTAGGGTTTAGGTTTGGGTTGGTTTTAGGCATTTAGCTATGATGGTTGTTTGGCTAAGGAGCTAGGGAATGCAATAGACCACAATAGAATGCCCCCACGAATATAGAATGACATTTGTTTGCTGTTTGTTTATATATATCTATATAGATAAATCTATATAGATATATAGATATATCTATCTATATATAACACCTTCACTGACTGATATTGTTAATTCTCAATTATAGTACTGTGCAATAACGTAAGCCTGTTTATCTTTGTGACTGTCCTCACGCCACCATTAGTTTTCCATGACTCAAAGCTTTCCGGAGAGGCTGATTTTGTCAAATGCCTTTATCTTGTTTGTTTAGGTTCACGCTGCTGAACAAGAGCTTCAAAACAAAAGCCCCGTGGATGTGCACATAGCTTGTTTGTTGAACTACAGCTCAGTAACCCACCATTGTGCCCCATTGTGTGTTGGTTCAATCAAAGCAAATGCAGGCCATTCAAGTTCAGCAAAGTGGAATGTCTCCAATGTTGACCTCAATTCATTAGTCTTAATGTCATGGGAGAACGCTATGAGAGAAACACGATGACACTATGAGAGAAATATGAGCCAGGCATAAGCATCAGCTCAGACTGCAGTCTCTCACGTAGCCCATCTACTATGTGAAGAAAGGTATCACCTTGAATTGTGGGTGTTGTGGTGCTCTAGTGGCTTGCCATTTCACCATGAAAATCAAGTAAATGAAGGAAAAATGGTGGGGAGGATTTTGGGCCTTGGCCTGACTATTGCTTAATTTGAGTTGAGCTGTATTGTGTGGCGTGTGTTATATTTATTAAGTTAATGATTTTTTCATGTCTTTACTGACTTGATAAGTGAGACAAAGATAACGTTCCTCATCTGAAGATTTTTTTATAATTCCAAGACAGTTTTTATTGGTCCAGCATGTAAATCTGTGTAAACCATATAAAGCAGTGGTTTACTGTGTAAGTACAACAATTTCTGGTTGCTTATACTCTTCTGTTAAATGAGTTGAAAAAAAATATTATATATATAAATATATACTAAATATAAAGTATATTAAAATAAAAACTTGTTTTATTTTATTTACTTTAAACAGATCATGCTGCAGTTTTCTATAAAGATAGGCGATTATTTTTGTGACTCAAATGACATTTGCTCCCAACTAATGAAAATGGAAAAGCTACTCAGTCACACCTCCCTTAAACTCACATAAGCATAAATGAAATTCATTATCCTGTCCTTGTCCTTTGTCCTCAGATTGATCACTACGCTCAGAGGGATCTGAAGAAGGGCCTCCAGCTATTTGGCACGGAGGGCAATGTGGGTTTGACCAACGCCTGGATGATCGTACAAACTGATGTAAGATGTGAGGCCATGGAAGGGTGGTGGTCCAGAGGATATATATAAAACACAAGATGTTGCTTTCTTAGTCACACTTCACTTAAGAAATGCTTAAAACAACATCACATCCCATATATTAATACCTTTAGTGCCATTTAGCAAGTCAGGGCATGTCAAATATCTCACAGGCACAGGCTGGGATACATCACATGCTGAATGTATTATTCATTGTGACAGTGCTTACTTTAGCTTTTGGCAAAGTTTCACCATTTGCACCACTGCAATTAAATTAAAAGAGACTAGTCATTTGTTGAAGGGCCTTTTTATTTTCCATTACTCAAATTTGAATAAAACACTGGTATCACGCTATTTATTGGCAGTCTGATAGACACCACAGACAATCTAAAAAATGGCTTGAAAATGATCACAATAACAAGGACTCTATACATGAGTTTAAATGTGGCAAAATGCAGTCAGAGAGATTAATGCAAACTCCATAGACTCTGAGGTAATCTTTCAGCCCTCAGTTTGAGGTGCCTTTTAGTCTTTGTGGTAGTAGTATTCAAATATATATATTTAAATTTGAATGCAAAGCAGACACAATGTGAGAAAAAGAGATTTGGAGTTATTGTTTGAGAGGAAGGGTGCTGCTGCTGCATCAAATGATAGAGTGGAAACTTCAGAGCTCTGTGGAACTGTGTGCATGCATGCAGACAGGGGAATATATTGCTATGCATATTACATTATACACACACATTATGTATGTGTTTTTTTTATTTTATGGTTCAGAATTTTTCCTTTTTTTGCACACAGAATGTGGAGAATCTGGTCAAATGAGCCACAGATTTAAAATCTCCATGTGCAAAGATGAATGTACACCTATCTCTTCGTCAGATCGTCTGTTGCGAGTATATCAGGCTCCATGAAGTCTGAGTCCGTCTTAAATGAACACCATTAAACAGCAACTCTCATTCTGTCACAGTTCTCCCTCCCAAGCTTCCGTCACACATGCTGAGTCACTGAAAAGATAATGTACACAGCAGATGTCCATGGAGCATTCAGGGGGTTCACCCTGAATAAAGCAAATGACCACTTATGGAATATAAGAGGATCCACATACATGAGCATAAGTAGTACAACCACCAAAAAGACTCCAGCTAGTAGTTATATAAATCAGTAAGGGTCTCATGCCACACCGTTTGTTACAGTGGGATCTGAAGGCATTGATTTGTTCCCAAACTTTAGAACTATAGGATACTTCAGATGCTTCCTGGTCAGTTGAATTATGCTGTAGTTTGTGATGAATTGCAAATTTGATCCATTGTTTAAGTAGGCGAGCTACTTTCAAATTAAACGATTCCTGATTCTGTGCACGAAGTGGTTCAGGGAGCAGCAAAGGCAGCATTGTTCCTGTGTGGAATTAAAGTCCACAGAATGAATACAACCTCAGGGGCACTTTATCTTTTCATGAAGCACCCTGATGAATTGAACTGTGGGGAGAGCCATGATCCCTTATAAAAAAAAATCCATACCAATCACAGGGGGGAAGATGCAGATAGAAAGGAGCAAGCAAGTTAGAAAATGATTTTAGGGCAGAGGCAGATGTGTGGAGAATTGTTCAAAAGCTCAATATCAGTAAGATTAAATATTTTCTTCACTCAGAATATCTTTTCTCGCCAAATATTGCATTTCGTATTGCATCTCCATGCAATGTGACTCCAACGGGATGATAAAAAAAGGCCACACTCGCTTGACTCTTTGTTTGTCTTTGGTGCAGTTTCGTTGCTGTGGAGTGACCAACCACACAGACTGGTTTGAGGTGTACAATGCCACCCGTGTGCCGGACTCCTGCTGCCTGGAGTACAGCGACAACTGTGGACTGGACAACCCTGGAACATGGTGGACAGCGGTGAGAAAATACATTTATTTTTGTAATAAACTAAATATGTGAGGGTAGGTGGGTCTTAGCAAACCTTAATTTAAACCTTCAGAAAAAAAGGACACCAGGTCAATCATAATTTTATACCACATAATTAAATACAATGTTTAATTGATACGGATGGATTAAAGAGGAGAAGGAGATTTAAATTTTCTTCACTTCGCGATGTGTTGAGGGTGGCTGGAATGATGCTAGTCTCCCGTGTGTGTTGACGACGGGATGTGTGTGTGCGACGCAAATCTCCCATGTGTCTTGACAAGGTGGGTGCGATGAGAGTCTTGCTGGACCACTTGGGGTAGCTCAGTTTGAGAAACACTGTTCTAGTGCCATTGTTCAGAAAATGTGATTATTAATCTCCATACATAATGTCACTTACAAGGCTAGATGGTTTTGCTGGGGAGATTTTTAAGTGTGATGACATAGTAGTAATGGTCCACAATTGCTTTCTACATAATTAGTCTAGGACTCCTTTCAGTCATTAAATAAAACTACAGAGCTCAAAGAGTCTCAAACTGACCTTTTTTCCCCAGTAAGAATAGTCCAGCTTCTTCTTTAAACAAGGAAATCTCAGGTATCGAGCACCTTTAGATTCATCTTCAGAATTCCCTTTCTTCTCCTGGAGAAACAGTTCTCTTTCCAGCTTTCAGAACATCATCTTTGACAATTCCAGTTGGGTTTCAGAGGCTTGGCATCATCTGAAAGAATCAACCATCTTGACTAATAATATCCTCTTGGCAGCTGATGCATTAAATTGTGCAGCTTTTCAATCAGCCTTTGACAGAGTAGACCACACTTTATAATGCAGGAACATGCGAGTGGTTTCCCGGATCCAGTGTTTTCTGTCAGAGGCACATATACACTGTTGAGTTGGTGTGTTTATCTAAGAATGATCGGCCTCTGTTGGATATTCATTATCATTGTGCACTATTCCCTGTGCGATCCCCCTGGGTTGGATTTGAGGCCCAGCCTTATTTTTTTATTCATAGTCCTAAAGGCTGCAGTGTCTTGACAACATTGAATATCTGAAGCAATTTCACGTTTTTTTGAGGTGCAAGGGGTTAAATGATTGTTAAACGGGGACTGAATGCAATGCAAATCTTAATCACAGTTAGTGTTGTTTTCATTATTATGACAAGAAAACAAGCATGATAAAATGTTGCATAATGCATAAGGAAAAGTATTTTTTACAGGATTCCTGCTTTATCATGCATGAACCAGGATGCACATATGATCATATTTTACCCCAGATCAGTATTAAATTGTTGTTGTTCTCCCTTGTTTAATATTTAAATTGCATGCAACTCACAATATCTAAACAACAGCTGCTGTTCAGCTCTGCAAACTGCAAAAAGTCATTATTGCAACATTATTTGGAGGCACAATTTAAATTAAAGCGAGCAGCAGTGATGAAATTAAATCTTATTTTTGCGGTTGAAAAATTGTCATCATTGAGGACCAAAAGGGCCACTCTTTGCTCTCTTAACACAATAAGCCTACATCTGTCATGTAGCAGTGCTAAAGCACTCACTGAGCACTGAAATGAGGGAAAATTAACCATAATGACAATGTTTTCTGTGGAGCCCCGGTGATATTAAGTTTCAACTAAATGTTGAATGGCCCAATTTTTCAGAAATCATATAAAATGTGCCAGATGTCACCTGTAGAGCGAGAAGTGGTTTTATAAAAGCACTAGATGATACCCTGGTAGGCGATTACAATGGTGTGTTCAAAACGATACTATAAAATATTTATAACATATTTAAATTAGTACAATTTGTGGTTCAGAGAAGCAGCAGTTGGGAAACCATATGGTCAGTTTAGTAGCAGTGTTTTAGCTTGTAATGTTCACAGTTGCAGCTCAAATATATGCTAAACTCAAAAAAAAAATTGTGAACAAAGAAAGGATAACTGGACAAAATCCATCCACTGAAGTTCTAGGGCATATACTAATTTGAAATAAATATAGAATAATATCAATAAACCACACATCCATAATAAATCTCATTATTCGTAAAGTAAATATTTGATAGCCATTTGAAAAGGGCAGATCCTGAATATAATGCCATCACTTTCCTAGCTGCACACTGGGGAGCAGACACTTCTTGAAATACAGTACAGCCCTCGTACTGTCAGTGTGTGCGACTCAATACAGCACAGTACAGTATTACTGCGCCTGTGCATGTATTAACATTTCACCCCTCTGGTTTAATGAGAGATTCTGCAGTGGATGTCAGACAATTAAAATCTGATTAATGTTTTTCTATGAACTTCTGTGGTCCAGGAGTTGTGCATAGGTGTAGCAGTTAGATAAATAACATGGAAGCTGTCCAAAATTTGGCATGACTTTCCATATCGATCCAGCTTGGAATTATACCAAGGAAAAACTTTTTTTTTGGTTTCCAGAAGCAGCAGTGAAATGCAGAGTGCGTTTGGTGTCCCTGGCTCTAACTGAGATTTTGATGCTACAAAATTAAAAATAATAATAATAAATAATATTAGCCTTCTAGATTACTATATATATATAATGTAATGTAATCTAGAAGGAAGGCATGTGGACGTTATAATTTAATTATAACAGCGGTGCATTTGTGTTTGTTTATCCTTTTTTACAGTATGTCTTAACGAACTAGTTTATTAAATTAAAATTAAAACATTAAAAAATGTAATTATACTCCTAATGCTCATTCTTAAGGTCAGCTTTCCACTCTTCTTTGTATGCTAGTTATTTGCTTTCAGGATTCATTTCCTTTTTAATGATTTACTTACACCATTGACCTGTTGCTCCCTACTCTTCTGAAGTAATTATCTCTAGTTTCTGTCTGTCTGCCGGGCTCCATATGGCCCAGAGACATTTCCCAGGGTTTCATAAAAAGATTTTGGAATCTACCCTAGGTTGTAAAAATGTGTAAGTGACAAAAAAAAAATGAAAAGCAGCAAGTGAGTAGGGATTTGCTTTGGGGTTGCATTCAGAATTCATTCAAACAATGATAGATATGAAAAATTCATTATGCCTCCGGTGCATGTATTGTTCCCGTATTCACTTTACTTCTGTTCATTCAGCTGTAGGGAAACGAGAACAGCGAAGACTCGTTTGAATTTTGGAACGTTTTTTCAAAGAATATTAGGGTCAGAGGAGGAAGGGCATACTAATGCTGTTCCCCCAGCATTTTATATTACAAAAGCCTCACTATAATTGGTATATTATCCTTGCATCAAAGTGGCGAGTTTACACTTGGGCATCTAATGTGTGTGCATTTGTCTCCGCAGCCGTGCTACGAACGAGTAAAGGATTGGCTTAATGAGAACCTGGTGGCTCTTTGGATCTTTGCTCTATGCACAGCACTCACTCAGGTAATTACAGCTTTTAAGCTATATTGATTATTTTCTTCCACTGTCATTAACTCAGTTCGTGTAGAGGGAGGGCTCTTACCTTTTGATAAGTAGACCTAATACTTCCAGTGTCCTTTGCAGAGAGTGGAGGACTTCTGTAGACAGTGGGGGCCCATATACATGTACATCTCTTGTGTTTCCAATGAGGACCACGCCCCTATGATGATGCAGGCTCATTTTTAGTCACTGGTTAAGATTGTCTTTCCTCATTTCTTTCTTCTTGCTGCACACTAAGAAGAAAAGGGAAGATGCATTTAATTTCAGATGTATCCTTAATTGCTGTGATGTTTTCTGTCATCACAGCATTATTATAAAAGTATGCTTTATATGAAGGCAAATATTACTATGTAAAAATGTAAGTACTGAAAGGAGAAATAGCACATGTTTCCTTATGAACATAAACATGATCATTTTGTTAATTTCATGAACTCCCTGTTTTATAGGGCCTCTCTACATTCCTTTTTGCCTTTTTGCAATATTTCAACTGTCCTGACTCAACAAGTATGTTCTTGTCAAGTTCAGAACAAACTCATTATGTCTTTTGTCTCATTATCCTTTCTGTCAGTTTGACTGACTAAGAAGCTGCTGGGAACCAAAAATACATGGATTTCTCAGATTCATTATTTAGTATCACTCAAAACTTATTGTACAACTCCTAGAGAGTTAATTGCTTCATTCTTTAGCCTCATAGTAGGGTCACATGGTTCTGAGTGTACCATCAGCAGGCAGACTTGACTTTCATTGCAAATAAAGAGGCGAACGAACATCATACCAAAATCATGGAATAAAAAAAACATAAATAGATGAATTGAAAAAAATGAAAAAAAAAAATGGAAGAGGTGTTTAAAGCACATTTTGTCACAAGCTGTGGCCCTGATGGGAGTAAAGCGGGAAGAATCGAAAGCTGTTACAGATCCTATTGACAGCACCATGAAACCTTCAGCAAACGTGTTCAACTATGACTCATCTGTGTACAATGTATATTACATATATATATATATATATTCATAGAGTTTGAGCCTCATAGTGATCCTATTAAAGCAGTTAAATATATATTGTTTTTTTCAGTGTATCTGTAACTATCAATTGCCATGGATGAACTGAAAGAATCATTTGAGGAAGAGAGACATTTGAGGGTACAATGGGTAATGTTATATCCATGCTAATGTAAATTGTTAAAAGCACCATGAAAAAAAAAAAAAAAATGGAAATCAGAAATCAATCAATGTTTTTTTATATTATACTAAATATTTGAGTAGAACAAATCGAAAAACATCTCTTATCTGCTATATCACATTTATCTGGTGTTTACACTTAAGATATAACCTCAATTAGTCAGCATTTCATTTTAAATTGAATGTCGATAAATCTTAACCATCCATATATTGGTGCTTGGCTGCTTTAAATGAGAAAAAAAATCAAATACCGAAACACAAGTAGAGAAATACAGAAAGTTATCAGAAAGCATTTTATTTAGGTTGCATCAAATTTCCTTAGACTAATATGTTCACTGGCAGAATTAGGTTTAGCATTTTCAGATGAAACTGAGTGAAACAGAAATGCAGAAAGACACTGCGCAAACGTGTTCAACTATGACTCATCTGTGTACAATGTATATTACATATATATATATATATATTCATAGAGTTTGAGCCTCATAGTGATCCTATTAAAGCAGTTAAATATATATTGTTTTTTTCAGTGTATCTGTAACTATCAATTGCCATGGATGAACTGAAAGAATCATTTGAGGAAGAGAGACATTTGAGGGTACAATGGGTAATGTTATATCCATGCTAATGTAAATTGTTAAAAGCACCATGAAAAAAAAAAAAAAAATGGAAATCAGAAATCAATCAATGTTTTTTTATATTATACTAAATATTTGAGTAGAACAAATCGAAAAACATCTCTTATCTGCTATGTCACATTTATCTGGTGTTTACACTTAAGATATAACCTCAATTAGTCAGCATTTCATTTTAAATTGCCTGTCGATAAATCTTAACCATCCATATATTGGTGCTTGGCTGCTTTAAATGAGAAAAAAAAATCAAATACCGAAACACAAGTAGAGAAATACAGAAAGTTATCAGAAAGCATTTTATTTAGGTTGCATCAAATTTCCTTAGACTAATATGTTCACTGGCAGAATTAGGTTTAGCATTTTCAGATGAAACTGAGTGAAACAGAAATGCAGAAAGACACTGCTGATCTTATCGAAGAAATATATCTCTATGGATATAAATAATAATACATTATTATGATACAATGCATTTTATGGTATTCTTATTATTATCTACAAAATGTGGTTATTATAGGGTGTATGAGTCAAACAGCTTTTCATGCGTACATCTGAAGTCATTCATGCCTGATTTGTTTCTTTTGCTTTTGGCAGATCCTGGGCCTGGTCTTCTCCATGACAATGTTCTGTCAGGCAGTGAAAGTCGAGACCTTCTACGCCTAGCGATTGACCTCTCTGCCCTTCAGAACACTTGGATTGTTTCTCCTCAGTGAGGGACAGACCCCCACCCCCCTCCGTCGCCTTCTCTTGCTCCTCTACAGACTATTCCTTCCAACACTCGTCTTTCGGTGACATTACCTGTCAAATGTCCACAGTTCACACTTTTTCCTCAAACTACCAACAAGCACAGTGTCCGTGTAATCCCTAAGTTGGTTGCTATGGTTTGCTCTGTGTCAAAAGCTAATTTCTGTGAAGCTGTATTACAAACATGTATTATATAAAAAAAAAAATGTGTAACCCATTTTTTTAACATGTGTTTTGTTTTTAAATTATTTTATTGTTTGTCTGTGTTTTCAAAATGAGAGCTACAATTGGGAAGGTGCACTGCGTGAAGTGCTGCAAGTGCATGTCTCCTGCGATGGTATAATAAATGTTTTGGCTCGACTAAACAGCACCCGTCATCTTGTCATTCCTCGCCCGGGAAACACTGAAGGGTTTTATGTGTAATCCTGCAGTAATTATCTGTAACATCCTGAATGACAAACGGGAGTGATTGCAAAAAAAATGTCAGGAACTGGAATGTAAAAGTGTTCATTTAGTCCCTCTGCTGAGACATGCTGGAGTCATAAAAATATTTTGTAGCACCTAACCAATCAGGAATTAATTAGATATGTCCCGTGAAACGAAGCGCTTTATGACATCACGCACTACGTAATATGTGGCTTTTTTACTGGCTAGATTTACATGGGACATGACGATTGCACCTACTATAAAGAGAAGATTATGTTGGAGGAATATAAATGAACCGTGGCAGTATCCTCCAGACTGGCCTGAGGCAATTTACCTTCAATGACTCAAGATTCATATGCAGGCTTTGAAGCCTCCTCTGACCCTTTTGTCTCCCTAAGGTATTTTTACCCCTTTCTATCTCAGACATTCAGGTATAATCTGGGCTATAGGTCCAACAGAGACACACTTTGATTAAATAGATCCCCTGAAAAAAAAAAAGCTTAAATGGAAAATGCAGTGGGTGCTTGAACTCTTTGCATTTGTTTCTTGGTTGGCTTTTTTTTGCTGCCTCACAATAATCTGGACCTTAAAGAGCAAAAGTCCCTGAGTGATCAAATTTGTGTGCAAATCTTATATACATTTCTTATAGATATATTCACTATCGTGTGACGCGTGATGATGGTACCTATAGCAATCATGAATTTTACTATTATTTATGGTGCACAATAAAGGCAATAAGGATAAAATATAAACAACTTGCAATAATATTGTAAGATTGTTTTTGTAAGATTTGTATTGTAAAAATATTAATAATACTAAATATAAAACTAAATCAACAAATCAGAAAACAATCAGTGAAAGAAAATAAAAAAAAATGGCATGGAAGTGTAGTGAATCGGCAGCCTCCGTAATGGTTTAAGATGAGATTTAAAGTCAGCTGACCTGATACTTGGTGACTTCTCAGGGCTGGGGGTCAGTACAGCCAAAGCTCAATTACCCAAAGTTTTTTCTCTGGAGTTAGAAGCACTGTACACAGGCCGTCATCGTACTCAACCAACTCTGCAATATCTGGGGGTGTTGTTGCAGTAGCAGGGCACTGGTTCTTATCACACAGGCACTGGGTATGATGCTAAGTAGGCTATACCACAGATAGCACATCAGTGTGTCACTTGGCCCAAATACAGACAGACACAGCATTTACACTCTCATTTTACAGCACCTTTCTGTGAAACTGAGTCATTCTACAACAGCATGTCACCCAAAGCATATTTCAATCCCTGCCTCTATTTCTCCAGGCAAAATATTAAACCTAACCGTCTGGCCTTGTCTCCAATAACATCAAAGGCTTAAAAGTGTAACACAAAAAAAATTCAATGCATATGACATGTCCTCAAATTGTTTGCGTTCAGACTGGGTATATATTCTGTCACATAAGAATGCATTTCCAATTTTAGATACTAGGCCTGTACTATGATAGTAACATATAGCATAATGCATTTATTTTGCCAAACTGACAATAAATCCTTTATGCTTTGATGTATCTTGAAAATGGAAAGAAAATGTGGGCTATCTTTTCAGCTCACTGCCACCGAAACAAAACATCACCCACCTTTTCAAATATTGACTTTAGGTATATGGTCAGGTATAAAATGTGGACCTTTGCCTCTTTGTTTTCATGCAACGCTCCAGATGTTCTTATTAGGAGATAAGTCAAGTTTATTTGTACTGCTCCTGAACACATTTAGAGTCTCAAACGGTTTCACAGCACCAACAATATGAAACAATAAATGAAAACAATAAATGAAAACCACCAAAGTCAACCTCAGGCCTTCAGTGAAAACAAGAACAAATTCTCACTATAAACTCAGCACACAACATTCAGGGCAACGTTTGGTTTGTATGTAAAACTGAAGCACACCAAAAACAATTGTGCATGAGCCTTTTATCGAACAGAAGCACATACTGCCTGCCTTGAATGGCTCGGTTAATATAGATAAATATAGATAAAAATAAGAAAATAAGCCACTCCGTTTGTTTGAATGAGCCTTGAATACCACCTGCTCATGTGACCTTAAAAACATAGTGGGAATTATTTATAGAGTGGTAAAGTTGAAAAAGTTCAGCTACTGGCCTAGAATAAGGTTCTAAAAACAAAGAACTTTAGAAATAAAATTGGGTAGTCACTGTGGTGGATTTATTACTGAAAGGAACAACTGACAGAGACAGAGTGATATTTTTCTTTCACTTTGTGTCTCCTTCTGTTTGGGTGCCTTGGTCGCAGATAATAGAGTGAGAAGTAAGCGGACCCTTGTATGGGCTAATGGCCCCATTGTCTCTGAATCCATCCATTTTCAGATTGAAACACCCCAGGGGAAAGAACCAGGACATGTCGAGCATCACAAAGCTATAAATTCTCACAGGTGTGTGTAGTCATTCAAACTCAAGCTAATTTGTTGGGAAAAGTGGTTTCTTGTAACATTGCAAACCTTCTGAAACCCCAGGGTCTGTATTAATTCCCATGCATGTTGCCCCCCCCCCCAGTTAAATGCATTATTCACTCTTATGTTGACGTGCTTTCCCGCAACCGGTTCTTGATCAATAAAACATAAGTGTATGTTTGCTCCCTCACCTCTCCATCTCCTTGTTCCTGAAGCCAAACTGTGAGCCCATGCTGAGCTGATAAAACAACAAGGATGAATGACTCTTTCAAACTGGGAGAAAATGCCATCTCCCTCCTGCGTGACTTACGTCACAGATTTTTGTGAAAGAAATTCCCTGCATTTGTCATTGGCTCAGGGCGCTCGCCAACTTCATAAGAGGGGTCTTTCCGAGACAGATTTCTAGAGATCTTTGATTTTATTTCTGTGTCCTACTCAGAAGAGGAAGCACTGCCCAGAATATGTTATCCCTGCAGAGCAAAGTACAGGTAAACTCAATTTAACTCGAAACAGTGAGAGAGAGAGAGAGATTTCCGAAACCTCTCACCCTGCACCCTGAGTCTTGTTTCCTCAGTTTTATTTTATCTCCACTGTCGCATTCGCATTGTGTGAGCTGCTGGGTTAATCTCTTTGACATTATGAGGTCTCAAATTCACTAAGTGCCTTGAAGTAGTTGGTTTCATGATGTCACTATAATTGAATTGCATTGATCACCTGTTATGACCAGTTCAGAAGCATAACAAAGAAGGGAGGTCCACACAGAGTGTGCTTAAGGAACTCAATTATTTAGGCAAGGTAACAAAAGTGAGGTCAACATCAGTAAACATCAGAATCAGAATCGCTTTTATTGGCCAAATGTACAGGTACACAGGAATTTAACTTGGTGTACAGCGCCAGTGAATAAACACATAAGAGATACAACATAAGACAAATTTAACAGACGGGATGTTGGGTGCAATTTAAAACACATGGACATGTTAAATCTAGAGTGCCTCCAGAATAAAACAAGGTTAAAATGACTATCTGTTATAAAAATGAAGGCCCCCACTAACAAGGCCTTTGTAACATCAATATGGGGATCGCTCCAGTGCATCGGCCATTACGTTAAAAAACGCTTGGGTCTCCGTTTGCCATTTTGACTCACTGGACAGAAAATTCAAATGAGCAGGGGGCAACCTGTTTGTACGGGCTTGTCCAAGTCGCGGTAATTCGGTGGGACTCGAAAACCGGTCCTTGACAGACGGCTGCCCTCACAGTTAGTCCACCACCTCCCTTAGGTTCCCTTCTGCCTAGCAGATGTTGAACATGGGCCTCCCATGTATCACTGAACACCACAACATCATCTAAATAGGCCACGCACCGCGTCAGACCAGCTAAAACTCTGTTCATAAGGCACTGAGACGTTGCGGGAGAGTTTGTCAGTCCAGACTGCATCAAAGAATAAAAAAACAACCCCCAAGGTGTAATGGAATCAAAACATTAATTTAGCTTTTAGTTAGTGGCATCCACCCATACATACATTGTATGTGTATGTTCATGATCAGGCCATGTCTTTTTGTGGTCACTATTGGTGGTAGTTTTATGTCTCCGAGTTCCCACTTTGCATCATTTGTTGTCTTCATTAACATTTTTGCACTTTTTGTGGTTGCATCATATATCATTGTTTTCTGGAGTCATTCTCAGTTTCTTCATGGTCCGTTGACCGACTTCGTAACAAGAAATATTAAAAGTAACTCTAATCAAAGTCTGTGCCCATGCCCAGCATATAAGTGCTCCACAGCCAGCTTACCAACAGCTGGTTGTTATTCTGGCGTTAACTTCCACTTCACAAATACAACACTCACAGTACACATTGGAATTTTGGCAAACACTTTCTAATGACCGATTTTGGTGCAAATGTTTGTTAACAGGTTTTGTGTTTGGGTCAAATCTGACCGATTTACTACTTTCATCATTCATAAATATTGTGTTTTACATTTGATTGCTTCAAGGCCTTATGCTATTCTCAGCAGTAGGCATTTGAGCAAACACATATTTTTATCACCGCTTTCATTGACTTTTGAGGGGTTTAGTCAACTTTGTTACACCCTTGGTGTTCCCGGTCAAAATTACAGTAAAACATTTCTAAACAGGCCTAGATTTCACACTGAGTTTACAAGTCGAGAGTCTTAATTATCATAATATATACTGTATTAAGCCAAAATGTGTCATTTTGTCAAATGTTTGGTTGGTGGTGAGCCGTGCCTTAAAAAAGGTTGAAAAACACTGGGTTAGGGGATGTATACCACTCCAGGACAACACCTTTTTGGAATATTTTTTGATATTAAAGTCCAACCTGGAAGTTGGCTACATCCCCATTATATTGACCCTTCAGCATCCAATGGTACCATCTGCAGGTCTCTAGGACGTGGACCCAAATGCACAAGACAAAGGAGGAGTGCAGTTCATAAAAGGGTTTTTACTGATCTATAAAAATACTTACTATCTGAATCGTACCTAAACTATGACTATGAATTACTATGAACCCAATAACTGTGGCAATGGATAACACTGGAAGGGTGGGAGTGCTCACCAGACACATGAGGAGAGGCATGGCTAGACATTAAGTGACAAGACATGAACTTAACAAAACAATCTTAACATAACAGACATTTCACAACAGTGTAATGTGAATAACTTTTGATAGGAGGGTCTCATCGACTTTCTGTTTTAGCTCCATCCCCCATATATGACCTTGCCGCATCCAACGGTACCATATGAGTTAGGGGCGAGAGTTAGGGTTCTACTTTGTAGGGTTATAAGACTGGAGTTAGGGTTAGGGGATTGGGTTAGGGTTTGTGGATAGGGTAAGGGGATTGGGTTAGGGGATTGGGTTAAGGGTTTGAGATAGGGCATGGATCCTCAAAGTCCGGACTCTGGTCCAGATCCGGACCGGATCACAACTCTTTCAAAATATATACTTTTCAGATGTAATATATATAATATCTGCGAGACGTTGCCGCAATGCAAGAGTCCAAATGATCTGCTTGATTTTGATCAAGACCTTTATGAAACTGACCAGTCAGCAAATGGCGAAGAAAAGTGTAGAGGCACCTGGGGAAGAGGCTACTGGAGGAAGAGGCCCGTGAGTAAGAAGCACCTGAGCAAGTGGAGCCTGGTGAAGAGGCACCTAAAGGACAGGCCTCTGAAGAACAGGCACCTGAGGTGACATTCCAGTCCAAGGGTGGCATCCGGTATTCATCTTCCCAGGAAAGAGGAGGCAGAGTGAGAGTGGAAAACATTGTAAGGATGAAGACAGGGCCAACACAGTATGCAACACATTGTGTGTATGACATCAAATCCAGCTTCCAACTCTTTTTACCAAAGTCCATTGAGGAAATTCTACTGGAGATGACAAAACTGGAGGGGAGGTGTGTGTTTGGGTACACATTGAAAGCATTGCACCATGTAGACTTCCAAGCCTACATACCTGTAGGTCTGTTGATTCTAGCAGGAGTATACTGTATTGATCAAACGACTACACAAAGTCTGTGGGATGTGGAGTCCAGGAGGCCTGTATTCTGGTCAACTATGTTCTTACCACAGATCCATGTCCTCTCGAAAATGATCCGCTTTGAAAAAAGAGATACACGACCTGTCCGCTTGCGAAATGAAAAACAATTTTTAGTGTCTATTCTTTGCATATTCACTGCAGATATTCTTGTAAACCAGGGGTTTTCAACATTTTTCAGGCCAAAGACCATCAAACAGATGGAAATATGGAGCAGGGCCCCCATACTATAAATGAAATTGTTTTATTGCTTTATTTGAAACAGGGCATCGGGCAATGTTTAAACATAGCTACCCTGTTATTGTGCATTCAATACTAAGCTATTCATTTAATGTAGAGGTTCATATGGTTTCCCCCTGGTTTCCCCCTGTTGAAGACCTCTGGTGTAAACTATTTGTCTGAGACATTGTTATAGCTTAAAAGGTGCTAAATTAAATGTGGTGAACTAACCCAATACGAGGGTCAATACAGAAAATGTGACTGTATGCTCAATTCAGATAAATACTAGTGCTGGGAATGTTAACGGGTTATCGCGTTGACTCATGAACTCATTAACAACTTATTTTATCGCCCATTAACTGCTGTTTTTCTTTCTAAAGTGTGTCTCTCACTGGCTCTGAATACGCATACACTCACACCATGGGTCACAGGAGAGGCGGGAAGTTGATCAGTATTAGTTTGTTGATCAGTCACTCACGTGTCTCAACCAATCAGAGCATTTGGGGCGGGGCCTAACACTGTTTCAGGAGAACAGGAGGAAGAGTCAGAGTGGAGTGCATTTCTCCGTAAAGTCGGAGGAATGGATAAATGCAGTTGATGATGTCAACGTGAAATTACTCAACCTGCATCACTAAAGTGTTATTTTCCTTTGGTTAACTGAGATTATCAGCCAAGAAATCCAGAACAAACATGGACTTCACAGACATAAAGTCCCCCGCACAGTAAATCCCAGCTGTGTATTTTTTTGACCTCACACTCACACCTTGGTTCTAAACTGGACTTGCCTCAGGACCCACATTTTTCCCTGCATGAAACCCCCCAAAAATGTGTGTGGTACATGTTCAGTAAAAAAAAGGAAAACTGATTAATAAATGTTAACTTGCTTCTGCTCAGCATGCGCTGGTTTTATATTTAATTTGATTACATTAATTAATGTTTAAGTTGAGATGTACAAGTGTTAGTGCATACTACTAACCTTTAAATAGAAGTGAGCAATACATCATTTTGAATTCATTATTGAATTTTGCCCATAACAATGAAATGAATTGCGATTAATCGCAGGAAATAATGCAAATAATCACGAATAAAATGTATCATCATTGCCCAGCACAAAAAAAACACTACTTTCATTGAGTGACCACAAAGTGTCTAACAGAGAAATTAAGCATTAAGTGAAATTTGTAAACTGTGGTGTCACATTTTGATCTTTTTTAGGGCTAATTGTTATAGCTAGCTAATAGCTAATAGCTTAACATTAACTGGCCTCTTCGAGGGCATCCTCTGCAGCAATTTTATTTGAATTAAGGGTTCTCACTGCCAAATTTTCATGTTATTATTACTGCTGTGTTTAGGCTTTAACATAGATGCTTTTCAGAGTAATGTCCTGGGTCCCTAAAATACAAGAATTCTCAAAGTGTCTGTTTGCAGTCAATATGCTGGCTTGATTTGACTTTGACCTGCACGCTGAAACTTGAGAGGTTGGACGTGGCCACTCCTCCTGCCAGTGGCCATCCATCAACCTGTAGCTGGGTTAGTTTAAAACTCCACAGCTCAACTGACACAACAAATTACAGTGCAATTTACAAGCAGCATAAAATCCCTTCTACTCAGATAAACGTTCATGTTTTTCAGGATGAGAGACTGCTGACCATTGTAATTGTCCCCCGATTGCTTTTCCACAATGTTAGCTTTGTTTGTTCCCTTGACAACACATGTCAGTATAAACCCAGATACAGTATCCAGTAATGTTATCCTTCTTGCACAGAACTATGCTACTGTGCAACAACTATTAAACATACTTCAGCAAACCTCCTCATATGTCCAATTGGAGGTTTTGAAGCAATGGACATAATGTTGACAGTCATGATGCAACAATGCTCCATATAATGTAAATTGGGATATACATTGATTATTTTTCTAGCAACTCATGTAAACAATATCATACGTTGGAGAAAACAAAATAATGTCTTATTTAGATAACTAAAATCAAGACAATCTGTGTCCATGTTAATGTAACCAAGAGGGGCTAGAGCAAGACCTTTGTATTAGTGAGCCATATCTTGATATACTGTAACTGGCACAAAGCAGCAAACACCCCACATACTAAAAGAAAGTCTCCTGGTTATGATTAAAAAGAAGTCAACTTCAGGTAAAATATATAGACTGTCATAGGAATTCAATCAGCGTCTGACACCGATCATGGCCCCTGTGTAACTGCTTATGAACTTCCGAAATCAAAGTTTTTGTCACGGGCTGAGAATGGCCGGGAGGGGCCTCCAGCTCAGACTGAGTGAATGATGAGAACCTTCCAGTGAAAACGGCACTAGCGTGACTGTGACTCAGTACAACCTGAAATGAAGCTTCAGCTTCGCCGCAGCTGTTTGAATATGCTTGGTTTAATCAGCACTGCGGATTGTACTGGACATGTCCCTCAGGCGGTTCTACATGGTTGACTTTACCCACTTTATAGTAAAATTTGCCCAGAGAGCTTGATACACGCAAGATATCAGGACTTTTGATGTTCGTGCCTGGGAGGATTTATTTTGAGAAGTGTTTTATTACCCCTCTTTTGTGGGTGGGGTTGGGTAACCAGCTCAAAACAGCCACAGCTGTTATGATCGACTTGTGCTTTATGCAGGTTTAAGACACCATTAGTGTGTATAGATACACTATTAATCAAACAAATGGCAGAACTGCCACACATTGACCAATGTATGATAAAAAAATTAGGGATAAGGGATTCATATCACATATCTGACATCAGATATAATATTTGATCGATATGCATATTTTACCACTTAAAACACTATATAATTCAGAAACCATACAACTGTATGTCCATTTCTAATTTTCTAATCTTACAGTGCTTATTTTATTTCACAGCAGACGTGAAGTATTTTATTTTCGACTTTGTGCTGTGTTAACATCAAAAATAAACACTGCTGTACATGTGTACGTGCTTTGTCCCCTCTGTGTCTTGTATTCAATACATCTCAAATTAATTTAAATATGTATATATATATATATATGTATATGATACTTTCTGTCTTAGAATGAAGATGGTGTTTCACAAATTCATGAAACAGATTTAAATATGAAAAGCTTGAATATTCCAACAAGCTTGTGTGAATGAAGGAATTGAATAAAAAAAAAAAACAGCAGAGCGAAAAAAAAAAAGGCTGATGGGCCTGAGGAGGGTGACAGGAAGACAAAAATAGCTCAGGAGAACTCGCAGAGGACCAGTTAACGACCAGTTTTAGTCATTGTAGGGAAGTATTACTGTATTTCAGCTTGTAAAACCCTTTGATATCTTTGACTGAGAGGACTGGTATCTTCCAATCCGATGTAGTTCGCTGAAGATGAAATAAACATGCACACAATAGAAATGAATGAGGTACGTGGGTAAACAATGAACAGTATCAGTCAGCATTTTCAGCAGGTCTGACAAAGAAACCAGGAAACTCATTGCGTTCAGTTCGCACCATACTGACAAAGACATTTGCATTCCATAGATTAATTATGGCAGTGTGGCTGTGGGCGTCAAGGCATCATTAAGTGTAGATACAAGTTGTTTTTAAATGAAAAAGGGTAGGAATAAATAAGTCAATACTTCTTACTCCTCTTCCAACATGCATTCGATGTATGTTGCTTTGAGGACTGTTTATTATGTGGTTATACATTTGCTTTGGTTTTTGCTTGTTTGTTTGTTTTTGCATTTATTTTACCTGCATGTTTGAAAATAAATAATTTCCTCATCATTATAATCACTACATAATAAATATGGTAAACAGTTGAGATTGTGGAGTGCACCCTGATACAATGCATTAAAACAGTTAGGTGTGTATATATACGCAGAATATGGATAAAACTACATCTGAATAAAGAATCAGATCAGAATCAGAATCTCTTTATTCGCCAAATGTACAAGTACACAGGAATTTTACGTGGTGTACAGCGCTTGTGTATATACATACGACATATAACATACAACATACAACATAAACCATAGATAAACACAAAACATAAGGGGTGGGATACGACATAGAAAACATAAGAGGTGGCAAGGGTTGTAATAAGTAATCAATGTTTAAGTGTGTGGCGGTGTTTAATCGCCATGTCCAAGAGACGGGGAGTGAATGCAGGGTATACCGGTTGTACAGTTAGATAGAAGAAACTAAAGCAGTGAATTGTGGTGACGGTATGCAGTGCGTGCTTATTGACATTTACATGTTACAGTGTATAGTGCATGAGAGTTAGAAACCATTCGAAAAATATCATCGGACGATGCAGTGCGTTTAGGGTTATTGGCATTTATCATATGTTCAGTGCAGATATTGAGATGCAGTTGTTAACAGGACTAGTTATGTATAAAGTGCAGAGCATGAGTAGAGATGCATGGAGTACAGAGCATGAGGGTTATTTGGTTGTTTGTGTCCATGATGGGTTAGGGCCTCTTGTTAAGGAGGGAGATGGCCTGGGGGAAGAAACTGTTCAAGTGCCTGGTGGTTCTGGTCCTGACGGATCTGAACCTCCGGCCTGACGGGAGGGCTTTAAACAGGCTGTGTCCCGGGTGGGTACAGATATAACTGACAAGATAGAGAAGTTTCATCTGTTCTTGTAGTACAAGCCAGTTCTGACTGGTTATTCTATCTTACAGGCCTTAGACCAGGGTTTCTCAACCTTTTTCGGGCCAGTGCCCCCCTAACCACTATCCCCCCCATCAAATACAATGTAGGAGTGAATGTCTATGATTTTAATTTAGACAATTGTTCTATTTGTCTTATTATGATTAATATTCTTAGTGTTTATTATTTATATTACATATTAATTAATTGTGTTTGTATTTAAATGCTTACATTATTTTACTAATTATTAGGCTGCTATATAATGGTATTATAAAAACAAAAAATCTCTGAGATTTAAGTTATATAATACTTTCTAAATATTAATTAATGTTGTATATTCAAAATAAACTTATCATGTTTTACCAGCAATTGCCCTCATAAGTTTTACCCAGGGAGCAAAAAAGCCAATAAAATAGAAATATTATGGAGTGTTAAAAAAATCAACATTAAGAGGTTTGAAACTCAAACTTAAATTGGTGTCACTGGCTGCAGCCATTCTTGTAAATAAACATTTATGAGGAACGGAATTAACCCAAGGATAGAGACACTCAACAGTATAGTGGTGTCAACATTATTTACTACTTTGCAACTATTTATAATAGGAAAAACCATGTACCTGTTCTTCCGCATACTGCACATCTAACACAAATACCAATACAATATACAACTAATGCTTGTTCAAGACTTTGTCAATTAACTGTGCTGTTACAATGCATAACATAGGTGGCACTGTTTCAAAGACCAATTTCAACATTTACATTACATTTCCTATTGGTTTAAACTATAGGTGGGTGGTGGTCATTGACATGTCACCTCCTTGTTTGGGGCTGGACATGTTTGTCCAGACCCCTCTTCACACCTGATTGGTCTGTCTCGGGTGTCCTGTTTGGTTCTTAGTGTCCTATGTGTTAGTGTCTGTTTGTCCATGACTATGTCTACGTCTGTAAGAGAAGGTGGGGAGGGTGGAGACGATGGAACCGGTGATGGTCCTCCTTGGTCGTCAGCACCTGTAAAAGGGGAGAGGGGGGGAAGGGGATAATGGGGCAGCTGATGGTTCTCTGAGGTCATCGATACCTGTAGGAGAGGAGGAATGGGGGGAGGATGGGTTTGATGGGGCAGCTGATGGTTCTGTGTGGTCATCAGCTCCTGTAAGAGAGAAGGGAAGGTGAGGGGGGAGAGGCAGAGGAGCAGCTGATGGCCTATCAAACCTAGTGTAGAAGAGGTCCTCGGCCAGTCCAGGGGAGGTGTTGATGGCTGGGATTTTCTTCTTGTAATTGGTGATCGTTTGGAGTGTGCTCCAAACAGCAGCAGGGTCGTTGGAGGCTGAGTCACTCTCCAGTTTGGCTTTGTAGTCCTCTTTGGCAGACCTGATGGCCCTCTTGAGGTCCTGCTTGGCCAATCTGAATGTGTCCATGTCCCCATCTCTGAACGCCTGTTCTTTCTGGCGTCTGAGATCCTTGAGCTGCTTGGAAAACCAGGGTTTTGGATTATTAAATTTGGTCATGGTTTTAGTCGGCAGGCAGTTCTGCTCACAGAAATGAATGTACGAGCACACAGTGTCAGCAAACGTGTTGCTGTCGTCGCCGGGGGCCCTTAGTGACTCCCAGTCAGTAGACTCCATGCAGTCCTGGAGCATGTCCTTGGCTTCAGGAGTCCACCGCCTTACTGTAGTCCTGGATGGTTTGGCCCTCTTCAGCTGCTGTCTGTATGTCGGGACCATCTGCACCATGCAGTGAGCGGGGCCCGGGGGATGGAGCGGTAGGAGCCCTTGATGGTGGAGTAGAAGTGGTCCAGCGTGTTGTCTCCCCGCGTGGCGCACGTCACCAGCTGTCTTTAGCTCGGCAGCTCCTGAGAGAGTTTGCAAGAGTTGAAGTCTCCCATCACCAGAAGCACCGAGTGTGGCCGGGAGTTCTCCACGGCGGAGATCTGCTTCGCAAGCCGGTGGAGAGCGTCGCGGGCGGGGGCTTGCGGTGGGATGTAAACTCCGGCGAGCACTACGGACGAAAATTCTCACGGCGAGTAAAAGGGCCTACACGCAATAAAAACGGATTCTAAAACACTACAACAATGTTGGTTTAATATCGCAGTATCCCGACACCAGTAATTATTGATGTAATGTAAAGATGCGCTACGTGTATTTCTCTGTCGTATCGAACCTGCCTCTCCACACATTTACACATTCCATATGTACTGGGGAGAGTGACCCACTTGGCAGCTGATGTGGATACCTGTCTCAGGTGCGAGTGGTGTGTCTCAGGCCCAGGTGTGTGTGATTTTACTGATTAACATTCATTTCAGCTGTGGGGAAAACAACATAAAAAAAACAGCCTGGGCTGGGAATAGCTGTCTCGCCCCTGAGTGAGCTGGTCTAACAGGGAGCAGAGGGATTCTACTTAAGAACGCAACCTTTGCACCAAGCGGGATGGGCTGTGCTCACGGGTTGCACCAGGCACCCAAGCAAACATTAATCAATAGGTATATCTGTACATTGATTTGTAAAGGGGGTTCTGCTTTGGTTTAGAGCGCCCTGGTGGTGGGAAGGTCTTGTTTGAACAGCAACCGTTGGGAGAAGTAAGGGGCAACATATGCTGGATCTACTTTTTCATTTGGAATATGAAGTCTGGATACGATAGAGAGCGTTAGGTTACGAGGAAAACCTTGGTTCTCCAAGTGAGGGCACTCCCTCCAAGACAAGGCTGCTCAGAGCCTGTTCCAATCAATGTTAATCAATGATATCATGCACACCTTTTATGCCCCCGTGCACGTGCAAACTGCTTAGTGGGTCACATCTTGTGAATATGTAACTGTGTATTTAGGTTAGTATTTACACTCTGCTTTGCTTTTTATGTGTATATGAATAATTAAAGTAAATTATTAACAAAAGACCAACAACAATTATCCTAATGTTGCATCATCAAAGCAAAAACACTACTTCTGATGTCATGGACACATTCATTGAATTGAGTAATTGTAATAACTGTGGGGGAGAATTAGTGAACGAAGGTCAGAGTATAGACACAAGGAAACACAAGTGCTACCAGTACTAAAGCAAAATTTATTAGAATACACAGAGAAAACATCACAGACAAAATAGCTATAAATCTATTGATTTCCTTAATTTGTTTCTCATACAGCGTGTTTTACTCCAGACCTCAACAATAACCTAGGGAGTGTTCCTCTCAGGTTTCTCAATCTCAGAAGTGTGGGGTGTAGAGGGCCTGCTAACCGAAAACTTGCCAGTAACTGTCACTAATATTCCAGAGAAGGCCGAACCTGAGGAAAACCCTCTGGGGTTTTCCAAGGTAAAGTCACGCATTACTCCACACCGACTCAATCACACATGTGCACACAAACTCTGACCAATATCTCGCCATTGGTCTTTTTGTTGTCCAAACAGGAAGCTACGCACTTCGCCTAGACACCCTTGTCTAAATAAGGAGTGCTACACTCAGCGTCTAGCACCTTCAACGGTTGACATATCATTGAAGTCTGAAGGACGAACATGCACATCCTCTTTATTTATAAGTATTTACAAATCTGCAAAACCCAATCTGATCCCTTCCTTGTTGTTTTTTTGCCTATACTTCCTCCCTGGGACCCTCCTCTCACTCAGAGGGGAGTTAGTGAATCCTCGTCAGCTCCTCCACGATCTTAATGACCTCGTCCACCGTGGCTTCACGTTTCATGCCGCTGCCGTCATCGATCTGAAATCAAGTGACGCCAAACAATGAGCCTCCGCTACCAAGACAAACCCCAATGGTGCTCACATCAGATGAACAAATAAACAGGCACATTGAGTAAAATGACTAACTAAAAACTAAACCACCACAGAGTTGTTTTTTTCTTTCTCTAATATACCCAATTACTCGAGGCTTTTTGGAGAAGCTGTAAAGCTCAGTCAATAAAACAAATTGCTGAAAAAAAAACAACTACCACTCTGAGCAATTTTTATACAAAGTTGTCAAACATTTGGCATTTAAATGTTTCCCAAAATCAGATATTATTGCCACTTCCTTTGTCTAAACAGTCATTTAAAAAATATTTAGATTTGGGACTTGACGATGTTTGTGATTTAACCAATTAGTCCAGCCCTTCTTATCAGACAATAATATCAAATACCAACAATTACTTACTGTAAAGCTGCATATCTTAACAGGATGCAAATGAACAATTGATGCTAATGTTTTTCATTGTTAAAGCAAAATTTAAGGTTAATGTTGTTTTTACAAAAAAAAATTTTTTGTTGGCAAATAATGATGAATGAATGAATGATTTCAGAATGTTATCTTCTGGTCTTGAAAGGAAAACAAAGAATAGCCTTTATTTATGAACTTTAAGTGTTTTTGTTGCTATTCGAGCAATGCGAGTGAAGACAGACTCAAAGCAGAATATAATTATTTGTTTATCAGCCATTTTGGCAGATAACAGAAAGTGACGCCACCTGTTCTGTCATTAAAAGCCAAGTTCCCACTCAGGAGAGAGGACCAAATAAAGTCTAATGGCTCTTTCAACATTCAATGTTGTCTAAGTGAAAAAACACAAATGACAACACAGTATTACACCGTTTCCTCACCAGATGCTTATGTTGGACCTGTGCTCTTAAAACAAGCTTATGCCTCCTGTTATTTACGTACTGCACCAACAAGCTGGCAATGTAAGCTGCTGTGTAAACTGGCTTTAATTCCCTGCAAGTAAAGGTAAGAAAGTAATTTCCTGTGCTCATGATATTTATATAAGTAAATTCACATTTCATCTGGTTCCACATAAGTGTCGATGTGGATGAACCTGAGCTCCTACCTGTAGAGTGCTAACGACCTCCTGCATTTTAGCCCGGCCGAGATCCAGGAAACTTTCGATCAGATCCCCATCGATGAATCCCGTGGCCTGTTCCGTCTTACGCTCAGTGTGGAAGGACCTCCAGGTGCGAGCGGACAGTCAAGGAAAAGCAATACAAGGCCACTGCTTTGCCTGAGGGTTGGACTTTGGGTACAATTTGAAATGAAATGAAATTTTACCTCAGGCATAGCCAACTATTATTCCGTATGATGCTAATGAAAACAGCACTGTTCAGGAGATCAGACAGCTTGCAGGGGTTGGGCTGCTTGTGTGTTCCGATAGGGCCGAGGCTCAGGTAGGCGAAGGCTCTTAGTGACACAAGTAACTTTATAAACTCCAATTTTGGCCATGCATGCATACCTGCGTATCGCTTATGTGCACCCCTGTGTACTGTATATATTAGTGGATTTAGCTTTTGTGACATCATAGCGTTCTGAAAAGTCTCCAACTCCGCCCAGTGCCGGCTAATCCAAAAAATGGGATAGCGGTTGCTGAAACAGGCAGAATTTGTCTAGTGTACCTCCAAGTGGAGTGCATAGACATCCCGGTATGCAGGCAGAGCTCGATTGAATACCTGCTCTGTGCACTAGGTGCCCATAACAGCATACTGTGTGCCTGCCAGCATAGCCAGAAGCAGGGTATTCTGAAAGTTATCCTTTAAAATGTCCAAAGAAGCCAGCAAATAAAAGCTGTAAAATTACTTGGATTAAAAAGGACTTCAAGATTTATCAAAACGGATTTTTCTTTACTGTCTGGGTTTACTGCCAACTGTCCGTGTGTATATAAGAAGGATATAAGCTGTGCTCGATCTTGCCGACGCTCTTGATGACCTTGTTGAGACGGTTCTGCAGGTCCAGGAGGAGGCTGTACCAGCCCTCGGAGAGGGAGGTCACCAGACCTGAAACACAGAAGCGCACAAACAGACATATGTCCGTCAAACAGCCGAAACAACACTTTTTATTCGAGGGTGGAATGTTTGGACGAATGTGCAGCAGATGCTATATACTTTTAGATACTTTTGATTTAAAGAAAACAAAAAAACTTTGTGATGGATTAATGAAATGACCATTAGTTTTACAGAAATCTTATGTCTGTATGCTGGGACTATGTTTGAGAGTAAATTGCTTTATTTTAGTCAGTCAACTCTGGTGACACTGAACTTAAAGGGAGTAGGAAGCTTTTTTTCTGCACTAAAAATGCAACTTCTACGACAGTGAGTACATTACTTATTGCTCTGGGGAAATTATTTGGACTGAAATTGACAGCACAAAGAGATACTGTGATTTGTAATGCATAGCGTGTTTCTCTTCACATAAAGGCAAAAAGATAAAAGAACATTTTTGAGTTATACTTGTAAGATAACTTGCAAGGAACAACTTTCGAGAACAGTAAGGCTACAGCTACCAATTATAATGAGTATCACTTATACAGCTAACGGTGTACTGCACAATCATTGTGTCTGTCACAAAGAGCTGCATTTTGTCATTTCCATGAGGTGCAATTTTCTTGAATTGAAACAAGTGTCCTAAAGATACAACAATATTCTTATTTCAAGTAATTCCTATGTGTGTTAAACAGTGAAATGCCGCTGATTATAAAATCTGAGAGGCCAGTTTCCTGGTGAGTCGAACAGTTACATTTCATTGTTGTAGCTCTCAATACCTTTCTTTCTATTTATATGCCTGTCACCATTAAAAGGTACCAACTGCATGTTGCATCAGGTACATCAATTATCCGTATAAAGACACATACAGTGTTGCATGATGAATATCTACTCAAAAAGTTAATCAGTGCAATCCACTCTACCTCTAGTATCACCATAAAAAAGCATGTGGGTTTCATGAACAGAATATAATAAGCTTTAAAAGCCATGTCTTGGTCTTTTTTTCTGGTAAAATAATCCGGCGGCTTTGCAGCTTCTTCCAAGAAAGATCTTAAATGTCGTCTTACAGAACGATGAGACTAGCAGGGGTATTTTTATTAATTATATACTGCTGCCAATTTTGGTTTAGATCTTCCAGGTCTACACAATGGTGGTTCTCATTTCCTGTTAATCTCTGCTTATAGACTTCTTAAAGACTCACAGAGGAGGCTGAGGTGATATAATGTGCTGCGTGTTGATGGTGTGGAAGCACATGGGCTAATTTACTGCCGTGTCCGAATGATGTGCTCTCCCTGCTTTTCATCTCTGCCATCATTACTGCCAGATCTGAAGTGACTTGTCCACATTTAAGTAATGATGTGTAAAACTCCAATCTTTCTCCCTTTCTGAAATGAAAACATTAGTTTAGAATGAATGGTTTTGACAGCAGAATGTGCAGACAGATGACCGAAAGAGGGGATGAAACCCAATACCGACACTAATCTTTGCTTTCTTGCTGTAAGTGAATAAAAAATAACTTTCTCATAAGAGTTAAAAAAATATTCGTTAGGTTTGCTATTGTCACTGAAGCTAACAAACTAACATGTGGATGATCCTGACACAGGGATAGTTTATATAGTATAAATAGTCTGTTGTTATTTGAAAACTCCACAAACTAAATTCTGCACATCATCCAGGAAACAAGTTGTAGGTAGAAATGTTTTAAAACGAAATCACAGAAAAAAAAGGGTGTATATTGCTGGATACGAGGTGAATGTAATGGAAATTTCCGGCACATCTGAAGCTCCTTGATTAATGCACTTATTTAAAGAGAGGTGGACTAGTGGCAAGGGAGACATGCATCACATCGGAGGGTTGCCGTTCGAGGCCCAGTCGAGGCAGTCTCAGCCTGAAAGGATGGACAACTCCCTCCCCCCCACTAACAAAAGAGACTGTGTGTTTCCATGTGCATGTTTGTGTGGGACGATGTGCGCAATTCTAATTCTAATTTATTTAACCCACATAAAACCTAAGGTAAAATAGAATTAACTTTCTCATGCAGGGTATTTTTATGATACATAGAGTATTATAATAATAGTCTAAAATGTCAAAATTATTGTTACAAAATGTTTTTTTTTGCAAAGATTAAATAAACAAATATTTAGTTGTTGATTTTTTGTAATAATAGATGTTATGGCCTTTTGACAGGCCCATGGTAACCCCACCACCATCACCAACCATTTATCTTTAGGTTAATGGGTGTGAGAGCATGAGTGTCATAAAGCAAGTTATCAAACCTCTCACTTCACCATTCTAAAATGTTGTTATGGCGTTAAATTGAACTCATATGATACCATACTGTCATTCAAATCATGTCGTGTCTAATGAAAAGTGGATATGTAACAGAGAAAGTGTGTGTATGTATATGAATGCTGGTAAAAATTATCCGTGTGCCTACCAATCATGCCGTTGACAGTGCCAAAGAGCACGGAGCCCTGGGTGGGCGTGGAGCTCTCGCCCAAGTTCTGTAGCACCAGCGAGCCGTGGCAGAAGACATTGACAAACTCCCCGAGGTGGAAGACCCCCACCTCCTGCAGGTGCTGCCGCTCCTCATCTGTGGTGGCCGCACTGACCACAGAGATGAGACAGGAGAGCGAGGGAGGGAAGAGAAAAAAAAAAGTGTCAAAGGCAAGGAAAGAAAACAACGTTGAGTTCGAGAGTGATCGATTAAGAAAAGAAAAATCAGAAGGGCCAGACATATGAGAGACGTTGGAAAAGGTCAGAGAATGATGAAGAGGTAATGGATGAAAAGGGTGAAGAACAGTGGAGAGAGCAACAGGAAGAGAAATGTGATACAAAACTAAAGGTCAAAAGCATTGACTGGTCGGACCAGACATATTGGGTGGATAATGGCTGGTGGCATAAATGTAACACACACACTTTCAAACCAAATCTTTACCTTGGTAAAACAAACATCTGTGTGATGATAAAGTGACTAAAATGAAAATTGCAACCGAGCAGCTAAGCAGCTGCGATTACGTATCATTTTAAAACAAATGCAAAAACAATGCTGCTGCAAAGCATTTGCATCTACGACACAACTGGTATCACGGGACGAAGCGTACACTCCTAGTGGCCGCATGTGGATTTTAGTGGATAAATGTTGAAGGTGATAAAAGAAAACGTTTGATTCTAATATGCTCAAGTTCAGCAGACTACAATAATAAAAAATAAAAAAAATCTGTATTTTTTATACAGTGACATTTGTTGTTTTCCTCACCTGTCCTTCTGGCAGACAAACAGGTTGAAGGCATTCTCGGCCCCCAGGAAGTTGTCATCGTCCAGAATTTCAACTGCGCTCATCCAGTTCGGATTGAAGTCACGAGCAATCTGCCCAAAAAAGGAAATGGGAGTATGGACAAATGCTGGTAGGTGTACTTAGGATAGGATAACCGGCAGATGGCCCCAGCTACAAAATGTAATTTACCCCACCGATGTGCATCAGTTTACTCCTCAAACTAATAAATAAATACTCTTTCCAAAATGCTTATTTATTCCTTTAGCTGTATTTTGGATAACTGAATTCATTAACACCTAATATTAAACTTGTGTGCAGGTGTCGTTGTGTAAAGTTATATTTAGAGCCTGTTTTTCGGTCTCTACCATCTCCTCAGGTATATATGTGGCTCTTTATCTGCAAAATCCTTCACCACGTTCAGCAGCTAGTTACATACATTTATCTTTCATTTTGTACAGGACAGGTAGCAAGAAACAGATTTTTAGATCTCTCCTGGTGAAAACAGTTGCATGCTGTGTCTGAGAAAAGATGAGTGAACAGTGAGGGCGAACCAAAAGGCTGCAGGCTAGAAAACCAAAAACACTGAGCTGAGAGACTCTCAAATGTCCCACAGAGCTGAGACAACCTACAGAGCTCGGTTTATCAGAATAAGCATGATCCATTTGAATATATCAAATATTGATTATACCTGCTTCAAGGAATGAATGATTTGAAACGGATGAAAATCGTATTTTCAATAGTTACACATTAAAAGGAACTTCTAAAATCTTTCTTCTGTAATTATGGTCTTTTTTGTCTCCAACACTTATCACACCCGGCACAGCACAAGTATTTTGATCACTTCATCTTTTCAAATCAATGCAACACTATATTCATCAAAAGGCTGGGAGGGGCAGTATATGTCCTACTTCACTTGGTAGAGACTGGGAAAAAAACATGAAAGGGTGGATAAAACCAACACCAAACAAAGTGTGAAGAAATAAATAACTAACTGTGCTCCACATCAGCAGCTGTGGCTGCAAGTGACAACTCTAGTTTGGGTTTTCATTCATCTTTCTGGAAAAGAGCAACTAGAGCCAAGAACAATGTACACATGCACAAACTTATCAGCCCTTCAGTGTTGTGTATTAGGTTTCCTTTTCACATCTCACCTCCTCAAAGTTTCCCTCCATAGGTTTGTAGGCCAGCAGCAGTACAGACCTCATCAGATCTCCCACCAGGATGAAATCTCCCTTGGTCTTCAGATAGAGAGCCATGATGTTGTTGTAGTGGTTACACTCGGTCCTCAGCTCCTTCTCTGCCGTCCACTCGTACAAACGGACCTGAAAAACAAGCCATCAAAGGAGATCAATTTACTCAGCAATCATCTCCCGCAGAGTTTAATGACGTGGTTAACATTTTAGTTTCACCCTGCTATCACTCTGGACATGATGCGGCTCAGTAAGTGTGAGGTTGCAATACTGACAAACAATACGCGTTATCAGCCATCACAACACATGAGTGCTTTACAGTTAATTACACACACTGTCTGAGTGTGAAAGAGTGAGTGATGGGATGATGGGGTTCTGGCTGTCTAATTGCTATTCATTTGACATCATGGTATCATGAATTTGGCTGATGCTAGAATTTAGAGCTCAGTAAAGTTAGGATATTTTTTTTTTAACAAAGCATTTTTGGGATTATGCCATTTTCATTGCTATCAGCACCTGCTCTTGATGACAAGGCAACACATTTTGAAAACATTATAGACTTTGCGTCTGTAAAATTGTGCTCACACTGTTTATACTGCATGCACAGGAAATCTTATCTTGATTAAGAATTTGTTTTTATCTTATTTTGTAATTTGATTATTAGTTGGACAACTAAAAGAATATAGATCAGAAATCATCGACAATTAAATCAATTGAAGTCAACACACGTGAGATCTTTTGAATTACAGCTTCTTCAGAAATTACCTTTCTATGTAAAGGCTAATTTCCAGTTTTATATATGAAAAATGCACAACCCTCAGATTAATCAATTCTGATATAATATGCTACAACTGACAGAAACAATGTTAATCATATAGACGTGAGAAAATGTCCAGAAAGCACGCCCAGTTGATGGAATTACAAAAAGGCATATCTCAACCAACTAATGTCCCCGTTTGTAACCGTGTATAAAAATGGTCTATAGTGAGGCTGCTTTGGGATGGAAAACTTGATATCGACACCATTACGGACTTGTCCTTAATGATTGAAAAATTTGCGCCTAGATTCAAAGTAGCTGAGAAACAAAAAACAAATTTGACTTAGGCATTATAACTAATGTTTAAAACAAACATATTTTATGTGATGCAATGCTGTAGTAAAGTAATTTATTTTCAATTAAATTAAAGTTTAAAGGTAAATTAAGTGAAGTAAATGTTAAAGAAAGAGGTGGAAGGAAATGAGCCGCACTTTTTGATGAGTTCTATAAACCAGCAATCCATAAATGATTCTCAATATTTTAAGCTGAAGCTGCCTTTTAAGCTTCTAGTTCTTTTAACCATCTACAGCTCAGTTTTGATGAGCAGATCATTTTAGGACAAGAGGGAGAGCCGTTTTTTCCAAACTGTAAGTTAATGGATTCCATACAGCAATCCATTAAGATTAAATATATTTACATATTGGACCTGAAAATAAAACCTTGAAAAAAAAGTTGTAACGCAGAAGTCATCCAGAGTTTGACTCTCTGAAGAGAGAGAAAATACATCTTAAAGGAAACTTTCACTGGACCAAACTATCTAATCATCTAGAAAATGCTATAAATAAAAACTGAAGGTGATAATTAAAGATAAATACTGTTTTGGTTCTGGTGGTAATTAAATTCATACCCAAATGAAAAAGATTCATAGTGCTTCAAACGGTTATTTGGTCTACAAAAAATACTAGTCACAGTCTCCACAAAGCCCAAGGGGAAATTTTCAAATGTCTTGTTCAATCAACAGTCCAAAACCTAACAATATTTAGTTTGCTTTATATAAAGCACAAAAACTGAAACATATATATTAAAGGGAGGGATGAACCCTTTCCTTTTACTTGAAAAATGGCTCACACACAAAACAGTTGCTCTTAAATAGGTCTAAGTGAATAAGCGACTTAAATAGATGTGTACTTGATAAAGACCGGGGGTCACAGCACATTCCCAAGGGCTGAGATGAAGGATTTCAATTGCACATACACGTCTCAATTGTTTTTTGACAGTGAGGCTTGTGGTAAAAATATAATCGGACAGGTTTATTTAATTAACACATTGTCAAATGTCAAACTCCAGCACCACTTACTGTACTGTTGATGCTGGCCAGCAGTTTGCCGTTGAACTCCACCATGGAATACACGGCCCCTTTCACCTCCTTCTCAGCTACCGTTTGCAGCTTACCTGCACGAAACAGACCACTGTTAGTCAGCCAAGAGTTAACGTTCAAAGTGTTTTATGATTCAGTGCTGACCTCAACTCGACGAGCACCTACGAGATAAGTAAGTGTGATAGAGCATAGTGTACCACTCAATTATCGTGAGAGAGATGCGGGTTAAAGTGAAATAAAGAAGGCGAGGCATTAAGAGTAAAGACGGGTTTAGAATAAAAAGCTTCAAGAGGAAAGAATCAGAAAGAAGTAATGCACCTTGTGTGGAATATATGAAAGGAAATGAGGGGAATCAGGTGGGGTGAGCGGAGGGGAGTCTGATGAGAAGCGATAAGAAAATGATTAAGTGAGGTGGGAAACAAGAGCGCGACAGGACAAAGTGTCCATGTGCGAATAAATGGGACAGGGGGTGGGGAGGAGAAAATGAGAGCAGGTGAAGGATAAAGAGTGCAAAACTTAATGAGTAGGATGAAAGGACATACAGGGTAAGGATGAGGAACAAGAAAAAAACGTGCACTGACCGTCGGTGTAATGGAAGACAATGATGCGTCCCTGCTTGGGCTCAGCCTCCTCTGGGTACACCATGGCGGTGCCGACGATAAAATATACTGACGGGTCTTTTCCCAGGCGACATGACACCATGCTGAGGGCATACTCACTGGGGAGGAATTGATGCGCATGGAGAACTGACAGAGACACAAAATACAAATCCCTTAGGAAACGGAAAGTGGGAGTAGACTGATGCATTGCAGCTGTTGATGGGATTTTACTCCTTTGTCCATGACTGTCCTTCAGCATTTAGTTTGGACGCATGATTCTGTTTTATTACAAGCAGAGTCTTATTGTCTGAGAACATGCCAATAAAATCCTGTTGTCAAAGATCAGCGGGGAAAATATGAATCAAGTCAAACAGAGTGGTTAGGGCAGCTACACATTTTTACAGAAGACAACAGCTTATAGTATCTAACCATTTTATTTGGGGGCATTTGTTTTTTTTCTCTCCCTCTAACATGGAGGTTTGTTTATAATCTGTATGCAAGTCTCACAGCTTATAACTTGGCAGAAATTAACCTTTAAAGATGTTGCGAAAAACTCAAATTATCCATGGTTTATTTATTATGTATTTTGGCAGATCAGATCTGCTCAAAATCGTTTTTCATTTATCTCCCACACTCTCCTATTAAACATGTCCAAATTGGACAACTTCCATTTTTAAGAATAGACTTTCTCAGGCTCAACATAGACACTGTATGCAGGTTATAGCATGATACAGTATGTGACAATATGTCACTGTCCCTAAACATAAAGGCACAAAATGATGCATCATTAAAAAATACTTGACACAGCAGATATTGATCATACAGCATAAGACTGCAAGGCATTTAAATATTATTTGACTGATACGTCAGATGACAATTCTGACAAACCTTCTTAGAAGAGACTGCAGATTCCAGGGGAAAAAATAACTGATTACCCTATGAATATTTATACTGCATTTTTTCTGCTAATAATCCGTATGAAATAAAAAGCTTAAAGGGCTCATGTTGACTGAAAAACAGAGACTGTGGCACAGAAGCCAGGACCTGCTGCCAACAAATTAAATTATCTACAAATTTGGCTGAGGAAAAGCTAACATTAACTTAATAAGGATTTATATGATCGCACACTGATAAACTGAAGTCAGCTGTAGACACAATGTGCAGAAACAGTTCCTTATTTACATAGTATTAACACATCATGTACCCTACTCTATACAGGTGTGGCAAGTCCTGGATTTTTAAAGGGAAGGCTTGTTGCAGTTAAATCTGCATTGCAAAACAGGAAAGACCAAAGACCTGCCACATTCAGTAGGCTTCACTGGGGTCTATATTCAGCATTCAGTTACTCCATAAAGAGCCTGTATGCTTTTTAAAAATGAAATGCTACAAATATTTATAACAAACAGCATTTTTGGAGAACATTTTACAAACAACTGCACGTGCTAAAACAGTACTTATTACAATATGTTCCAATGAGGCATGAGAATAAATTAAGGATTCAAACAGATAAACACAAACTTGACCGTGAGTGCTCATTTTAGGAGCAGATATGAATGAATGGAAGCTAGATTAATTAGTGTTGGCACCAGGCAATTGGAAGAGTTTCTTGCACTGACCTGGTTTTCTTCTGGGCACATTATTTTACCATCAGCAGATCTGACGAAAGCCTCAGCTCTTTGAGATCAAATGGAATTGTACATACGGCCTTCTCACCTTCAAAGGTGTGCTGATCCACGACCAGCAGACTGTGGACCTCCACCTCTTCGCCGAAGGAGGTCTCGTGGGGAGAGGTGCTGCTGGGGAAGAGCTTGCTTGAGCTCACGCTGCTGGAGAGAGCCTGAAGGGATTTATGAGAGGTGACAGAAGGAGAAGTAAAGACAAAGAGAAACCTAATAAAGAGTATAGAGGAATTCAAAATGTCTATATCTTCTGTGTGAGCTTAACAGCACTGTTGGAACCATCTGTAGCAGCAGATGTGCAGAATTTAAAATGAGGGAAACATCTTTTTGGCCATCACAAAGCGTCTTTTCTCTTCACAAAGCAGAGCTGCTGATGTCGTTAATACAAACACAAATAAAGTACCCACCTGTCCCTTTGGGGAAGCAAGCTAAGTGGGCACAGCACATGCTGTCGCTGTAAATTGAGCTGAAATAACATTACACTTTTCACACCAAATCAAGCAAAAATATATTTTCTTATCAATTATAGCAATAGCTACATTTATTAGCTACCTAAATCCAGAAGGTACTGCCCTTTGGCTGACTTAGCCTATTTTTTCTTCTTAAATTGCATTTTATCATTATTCAAAATTTCACAAAACCAACAATATACATTTATTTTTATATTATTTGGGGATGGACAAATAGAAAAATAAGATTGGATTCTTATAAGAAAAATTAACTGCATTAAGATTTAACTCCTGGTTTAGAAAGTGTATTTCCAGTAAACCAGCTAGGTGACTAAAAGGGTATGTTTTTCTGAGAATCTGCAAGTCTCATACTATAAATAATGTTTTTACTTAGCGTGCCAGGTTGGAAGAGAGTGCAAAACAAACAAGCCCTTGGGTACTACAATCAGAGCACAACATGGAGCTACACTACCTGAGTGCTGGCACTGGGGCGTACAGCAGACGTGGTGCCGCTCACATCCTGAATCTCCACCCTGCTGGACAAAACTCCAAAACACTGGGAAACTTCTTGGTAACAGATCCGCCTGATTGGAGTCCACAGATTGAGAGAGAAACAAAAAAAATGAGAAAAAGAAAAGGGAAGATGCTGGTAAACATGAAAAGCATAAACGGAGGTAAGCTATAGAAAACCAAAAAAAGATCTTATTGAATAACATTATGCCACTAGCCCATTTAAGAGTAGGTGACTGCAAACAGGAAGAACATTCAGAGTATTTGTAGAGATGATGGGTTTGAAATGTTCATCTGAATGGAAATTCTTACTCAATTAACTATAAACAAGAGGACTGACCTGGGAGACTCATAGAGGGGAACAGTGCGGATGTGGAGTTTCTGAATTTCATCAATGGTACCGATGGTCAGAGTGCTGTTGTTGGCCAGGGCCAGACTGTAAAACATAAAAAACAGGTGATGAATTAGTAAGCCTGAAAACCTTAAAAAAGACAGGAGAAAGAGATGCATAAATGGTTGTGAACTCCTCAAAGACACCCCGTAGATTTGTGCAAATCCGTGGTTCACTGATAAAAATGCACAAGTGGGATAACTTTGCTGCTGACCTGTCAGGATAGCCTTCAGAGTTTAGCGGACACATATAGTTGACCTCCTTAAGGTTGACGTTGGAGAAGACAAGTTTGTGGTTGGAGGAATAGATGACCGTGGGTCGGTCGGAGCAGGCAAAGACGTTGGAAGTGGATAGGGATCTGAAGGTCCTCAGCACAGTGGGCTGGGTGCCAAGGGTGACCTTCTTGCGCTCGCTCAGGGCACCTGGAAGGAAAGCAATACCATGGTAAAAAAAATGTTATATCAGTTTGAAAGTTGGGTGTTAAAAACTATATACTTTAGTGTTACTTAAAAATCCCTCATCACCATGTTTCTGATCAGTGTTTGTTATTTATGGAATTATTAACTGCAATTGGTCTATTAACCATAATTAAAAATAACTAATTGCAACCAAATGTCAAACGTGGAACAAATGGGTCTCTGTTTTTCAGTTGTGAAAACCCATTTCTTTTGACACATTCATCATGAAACACAATTCTGGTTTGTTGCATCCAAAGTTAATTTTAACATCAACTATTTATCTATCCCTTTATACTATAGATAGGTTATATTTATGTTAAATAAAAGATGCAGTAAGGAATTTTCTAGTGGTTCTGACTTCAACTGACGTTACCTTGTTTGCCCCAGGGGACTTTAAAGGTAATTTTACACAAACATTTTAGACAAAAAAAATATTTTTCAATCTTTCAGTCAAATTTTTTTTTCCTGAGGCTGCAAAGTTTCTCCACCATTATATACAGCCACAGTGCTAGCGGTTAATGTCCTCAGTATTGACAAATGTCCTCAGACAGCTGCCTATTGCCCTGCCTGGAGGCCCTTATCAGTCTGGGAAGTTGGAGACGCTCTGCTCTGAGCAGTGCAGTGCAGTGCAGTGATCGTGGCGTGAAGGACCTACCAGTTGTCAGGTCCAGACCAAAGTAGAAGAGAGCTCCGTCTCCCAGGGCACAGAGAAGGTAGTAGCTCCCTTCAAAGGTGGTCATTAGGATAGAACGTGGTATGATCTCTGAGAACACACACACACACACAGTCCAGTGATTTATTTATTTTTCAGCTATCTTGAGTCACAAAGTACACAAAAGTCATAAATATCTGCAACAATGATTCTGTCCGAAAAAAATAAAAATAAATCAATTGAGGTCTTTGGACAGCAAGCAAACTGAAAAAGCAAACAAACACTTGAATGCTGTAGGGTAAATAGAAAGTCTTTTCCACTTCCCAAACTGAGTTTTTTCCGACTGCAGGGGTCAATGTCAGAAAGGATTATCAACAAACTAACCTTGACGTTGAACTCAAGAGTTTTCCATTCCACAACAGCAGATTTAAGTTGGTAAAAAAAAACAACCCCCGAGTAGGTTCACTCTAAGTGAAGCGTGTGCACCACGACTTTGCTGTAATCCTGTGCAACTCCTATTTGATGGCTCTCATGGGTTTGTGCCCAAAATACACCGCAAAGCGCAAACAGTGGCCTTACTAATGTGTTCTGCATCGCAATATTTAACAGAAAACTCAAAACACACCACAGAATCTGCTTGGGCGTTAGGTTCTTTTTGTGATGTGAAGAAGGATTATGGAGATATCGATTAGACTAAAGAAAACAGTACAGAGTTAGTGAGCTCGAAATATATTCATGTCCCTAGGTATATAAAACTCCTGCAATAAATGCAGCCTCCTCATCCATAGGATCCTCAGGACTAAGTTTCCATAATACCTGACTCTGAGTTTAAGTTACCTCTGAAACGTGCTGAAGTTATCCCACTGTCTCGGGTTTGATTTATCTCCTTTTCTGAAAAGGAAAACCTAGAGTTCCCAACATTACAGGGTTAACACACCCAAGAGCTTTTCTGAAATGGGCCCCTGGCCAATAACATCAAACAAGAGAGGCTATGATTAAGTAATTGTTGTTTAGGATTGCTGTTTTCAATGCAAAAAAGATAAGGATATTATTCAAATTACTCTGATCTATTTAGAACTCAGAACACAATGTTATCTTTCATTCTGAAAGTTTCCTGTTCTTCCTGTTAAGTAAGTTTGAAAAACTTCCGTCTGCAGTAAGACAGCTCTTGTTAGGGGTTCGCAGAGTCTGAGCACTAAGCAGCTGTCAATCAAACGCACTTGGAAAAATAAAGTGTAACTCACTGTGAAAAGAGTGTGGAGATATTTTTCCTGGCTGATGCTTTTCTAATTGGAAAGTAAGAGTCCTGTCGGTGCCAGTTCACTATGTTTTAAAATGTGGTCTCCAGTGACAGCTTACTTTTTCATAAGTTTAACCAAAAAAAAAAAAAAGATAGTCATATTTTAACACTCTGAGCTTAAATAATTTCTGTCTAAATGGTGAACTAAATGCATTTAGGTTGGCAGCATAGTTAATACTAAAGTACTCACTAAAATTAAGGCATTTAACCATATATTTATGGTGTACATCTTTTAAGTTTAATATGTGAAACTGGTGGAATATATACAGCACATACTGTGTATATGTAGAGGGGTGAATGGTGTTATTTGGAAAGGGTTGCTTGGTCACCCATCATTAATAAAACAAGCAGATTTTTGCTCACTAATGGAATTTTTTATATATTTTTTTTTATTTAAAAGGGACATTTAAAGCAGCACCAACAAGTAAACACGCTGGACATTTTTTTATCTGTGGCTATACTCATGCTGTGGCTTATTGAGGGGTTATATTGAATAACAAATATATTTCACCCTTATGGATTTTACCCTTTATGTGTGAATGTTGTTGGTGTTTACTTGGGACCTGCGAAGCTAACTGAAGTATTGCAAGTGCTGCAGAACAAAACTTCCCTCTGGTCGACATAATCTCTGTCTACCTATTTCTATTGAGAAGTCTGTAATAACTCTCCTTTTCTCATGTCCGAGCTCTCCGTCCATATTTTCTCTCACCTCCACCCAGCATTTCCTTGTGCAGAGCCGTGAAGCAGGGCAGTTTGAGCACACGGGCCGAGATGTCCGTCCACAATCCCACAGCGCAGAGTGGTGACTCAGACCCAGCCTCCCCCAGAGGTGTGATGTCCAGACAGGCCACCTCGTGCTCCATCTCCGTGGTACTGTGGAGAGTTAAGAGGAAATTAGGAAAAACATTTACTGTGTTGATGCATCCTGCAAATGATGTGAATGTGGAGTTCAACACCGAAGTGAGAACATTTGGGGAGTTGACTATGGGAATTTTAAACCAGTATGTGAACATGCAAAAAGATGTTTTCTTTTTTTCCCCCCAAAGAACAATTTGTGGACAAAAGGCTGCATCCATCAATAGTGCACAATCTACAGTGTAGATTGATGTGACAGTATTCAAGAAGTGTTTTGTATAATCTCAGAACGATCATATTATGAATGTTCTGATTGCCAAATCCTAATTGATGTGTAGCAAAGATCTGCACTTATTGCAGCAAGATGCATCTTTAGAAGCTGCATGCTTAAATTAAATTGTACCTTCTACTGTAAAAATAGTGGTTTAAAGAAGTTTCACTACAATAGTGACACACATATAGCCACAAGAGAACAGCAAGATTCAAGATGACAGAAATAAATTATCATCTCAAACCTAACTACCGGTGCATAGATTAATAAAGTGAAGTTAAGGATCAGGGTAATAACCCAAGACTTTGTGAGAACAATACAATCAGTAAACTACTGGTGCTAATGAGTGATTAATTCAATGTTAGTGCAACATTCCTCTTCAATATTGTGTATGCAATTATATGTGTGATTATTCCCTGTCTTTGCAGTTTCCATGCACATCTTAAGAACAGCCCCATTAATGGAATCGTCCGTGTTTATTATATAAAAAACACCTTCAGCAGGGTTTGGATTTGCATAAACCAAAGGTTAGAACCTTTACCAACCATCCACACTTAAGCTCTAAAAAAAAAAGAACTGCTTCTATCGTGTTTTTTTATTTAAAACAAAACTGCATACAATCTTTGTGCTCAGCTGGACTAACTGAATGTTCGCTCCATCTCCTCATTTATTATGTAGAGATGAGGGTGATATTACATTTTCGAACTTGTATACTGAAAATGCATTACTCAGAATGTGAAACCATTCTAATAAAGCAAATGGTTGATGTTCTATGTTTAACCTGTTTTGGTATTGCCATAACAAATATCTTGAACAGACTTTTTTCCATTGCAACCTCAGATTTAGAACCTCTCATTCTGTTGCAGACCATTCATTGCATTTTCCAGGAGACATTATCCGGGTCACTGTCTGAGGAAGTGACTGTGGCATGATTTTTGCCAATCGGCTGGGAACATTCATTAAATGAATCCATACTTGCACCTGAATAATTGTATGCTTTGCGCTGTTGCCACATGGTAATACATACACTAATAAACTAGTGATCAGCGAGTGTCTCAATGTATTCCTATATAACCTGGCATAAATACGACAAAGCAGAAGCTCCACAAATCCACAGTTCATGAGGATCAAATACCGCCAGAAAATATCAGTTAGCTGACAGCTATCATGTGAGTGACAGTGATAATGTGTAAGTGTGTGTCCCCAACCTTATCTGTTTGAGCTCTCCTGCGAGGATCTGCAGGTAGTATAGGGCCCGTCCCACAGCAAGCACCACTTGAGTGTGGTTGCAGGCAGCAACACTGATGTTCCTGCCTTGTGGTTCCTTCCATTCACTCACTAATGCCTTGCTCTCTTGAAGCACCAGACGCACCGAGCCTGACGTGATCTGGAGGCACACATAGTTTTTCCTTTAAAGATTATGTTCCACAATTTCTCAGACAGGATGACGTGACGGGACCTAAGATATGAAGCCGCCCAGAGAAAATCCCAGCATTTATTTGTGGTTCTGATAGGTATCTGATGGTAGAAAGAGGATACATTATTTTGAATTCTTCCCACAGCAAAACAAACATTACAAACAAACAAATGGCACCTATAGTAGATTCTTGAGTCCAGAAATAATATTAAACTCGAATAAATGCTTAGTGGTTGTAAGACCAACAGTGAAGCAGGAGCTTACATTCATCTCTGTTCATATCCAAGGCATGTACATACATAACAGGTTATTTGAAATCATTAATTAAAAAGGAACTACCGGTAAGTACAATTGCAAATCATTATGATGCAAGTTAGCCTGTGACCATTTGGATATAAATTGTCCTTACTACGGCCTTTATTTTATTTATCCTTAATAAATGCATGTATTCTTGACATATTGTTTGAGGTCACAGTGACCTCCTCCAACTCTGATAGAGAAAAGGATTTCTTTTTTCTTAAAGCAAAAGCAGTTTTTTTTTAAGAGTGGTTGTCATAAACCACCGAACGATTATTGGATGAGGCTCTAACAGTTGGCAGAATTCCCAGCTGGTTTCCTTCACATTTTGAAAAGGCAGGCCGAAACGTGAATTTAAATGAAGTGCAATATTCATCTCAGCTAAGTGTAAAATGCATGGTCCTTTCGAGCTCTTCATTTTCCTGACTGCTGCTTTCAATCATGTATGATTAAACTCCTGCAAAGTGTATTTTATTAAATGGAGAAAAGCCACATTTGAATAATTCATTACTATAATTAATTATTCATTCGTGAAATGGTCTGATATTCCCATGTTCGTCAAATACAAGTACAAAATCTGCAAGTCAGCTACATCTAGAGAGGTAGGTTTACATGTTGAATTTTTGTTAATGTAAACTAAACAGCCTAATCTGAACAGAAGTGCGTGCATGTGTGTTTGCATATACAAACTTGAATGAGTTGCTGGTGTGCCACGTTGCCACAGTAAAATGTCTGCTGGTTGTCAACGAAGCCAGGAAGTTCAGTCTCCTCCACTTCTTCGCCACTCAGCATCAACACTCTAGGGGATAAAACTCTCTTAAGATGAGATAAGAGCATTTACGATTGCCTCTACACTGAATGCGTGCTGCACAGCAAAAACTCACCGGGTTTGACCCACGAAAGACAGAACCAGCATGTCATCCGTCTCTCTGCCAGCCTCAGAGCGAAGTGGCCACAAACCTTGAAGGGGAAATAAATAGTATGCGTGACATAATTTTTTTTATCTATCATTCTGAAGGGTGGAAAAAAAGCAATGTCTTGCTGACATCTGAGCAGATCTTTAACTAGTACAGCTGTCAAATGTTAACTTGATTGGATGTACAGGTTGCAGATCCCTCTTAGACAGGCATTGATTGGCAGAGTGAATAATTGCTTCTCATCAAGAGGCCAAGCGAGAAGGCAACATCTGAGACTTTAAGGGCAGAGCTAGTCAATAAAGAGCTGAAGCCTAACAAGTGCTAGAAGACATTAACTGGCCCATTCCCATTTTGGTGCCAGAGAATTGTCAAGGGAGAGAACCCTCATTTTCTTGGATTAAGAGGTGTCTGCCATTATTAAAACCCAAGGGAATATTTAACTTGTCAGTTTATCATTGCACTGCTCTTTGTTACACTCAATGGAAAAAAAACTGGTACCATACCCAATCTTGGCAATACAGGGCAATACAGGGCAACACTCACACACTGAGCTCAGTTGAGCAACAGCTGGCGTCTTGGGTATGTGACAAAAACAAATGTGCGGGTTGAATTTCGGCTCGGCTGACAAGTCAGTAGAGGACCACGGTCACGATAAAGTCGCGACTTGAGAGGTTGGTGAGGATACACAAACGTACACATACAGAACACACACACTCACACACACACACACACCTTTGATTCCTGGCAGGTCAATGCTGGCATGCTCATGAATCCCAATGCCGTTACGGATAATCCGAAGAGAGCCTTCCTTGAATGCACCAGAGCATGTCACCAGCTAAAACCAGACACAAAAACATGAAGTGAGATAAGAATTTCTTATATATAAGTGATATTATAAATGATCAAATAATCTGATATTTCTTTCCATTGATTACATAGTCCTTAATTAATACAAATTTACAAAATAGTACAAATTCCAATTTCATTAGTCAATTGTCTTCTAATTGCATGTTTACTCCTGTGTCACTGATATTTTTTTCTTGAACAGGGTTTCCAATTCACACATAGATAACATTACCGGCTTAGAGGCCCCAAAGCCAGAGAAAAACATAAAGTTGTTGATATAAGCCAACAGTGTAAACATCTTCAAGCGCGCCACAAAGGTGGGCTGAATCATAGGCATCGTACTTTTAAATATCCAGTGTTATCAGCAACACTAATGGGACACAGCGTAGTAGTAACATCCTGGTTCAGTGGTGGTTGCAGTGTAATGTAGGCATGTCCCAATCCGATCCTTGAGATCATTATCAGAGGCCGATCATGGCATATTTATATGATCTGCCAACTCCCCTGAGTATGTTCTCAAATGCCCCAATAAAACCAATCACACAGTAATCATAGGAAAAATCGGCACAAATGATGTTCCTGTATGTGTTATTCATGTAGGTTTCATTCATCATTAACCACGGCATGCATTAGGAAGTGAATACATTAACTCTTTAACCCCGCAAGCACATTCTGGTGCCCTGCTTTCTGGGGTAATATTATATTGCTCTAAAGCGTGTGCATCAGCACTGTTCCGTTAACCAGGTCAGATATTGTGGGAATTTCAGCAAACAGGAACGTAAAACAATTGTGATTGAATTTAGAGTATGCGGAAGGATACCGTCAGTGCATTTGCTGGTCTGTACCCAGAGTCTGGCTCAGTGATTAAGAGGTGTCTTTGGAGCCACATCAAGTACCTTGAGGCCTGGTCTTAAACACCTGCCAAAAAAAAACTCCTCTGTGCTGCATCTCCCCACACTTCACTGTTTAATCTCCCGCTGTCTAAGTGATTTGACACAGAGGAGCATAAATGTTTTTTTTGGAAACAAGTATGATATTTCTGCAAAAGGTCAATCGGTAGCTGAGTGAAATAAGCATAACAAAACATTTTATATTAGAGGGGGAAACGGTGATGTTTCTCTTCAATACTGAGCGAAACAAGAAACAGTGACCTTCTTTTAAAATTCTGTATGGGTTATATCACATTATATTCAGTTCGACAGCTAAAAGCAAACAGAATGAAGTATACACAAGTACTAATGATGATGAGTTGTTGGCATACATGCAGACGGGGATGATCAGGAGAAGGTCCCCACTGTCACTTCGATGGGGTGTAAATATAATTAGCGGAAATGATGGGTACAGCAATCTGCCTTTTGTAATAGAGCAAGAGAGCCATGTTTGTGCGCCTGAGATGCATTTTACTAACGGGAATAAATACAGTCCAGCTTATTCTTATCGTGACACAACTGGGACATCTGGTGCATGTAAACAGGTGGAGAGGCTACACGAGACAAGAAAATTAGACCAACAAAAAAAGTAGTACAACCATATTGCTTTTAGAAAGCAGTGGTTTGAAATCCTGCTTCTCGGGTTAACTGAAAACAAGAGGCTGGATCCCTTGGTGGAACAAGCTCTCTTCCTCAAGGCCATGATGAAGCAGGTGATAAAGAAGAAAACCGAGAAGACTAACAAGTGTCCAGTGACTGCTCGGAGGGTCACTGGTTAGTGCGATTCAGTTTTAGATATAGGCTTTTACCTGGCCCTGGCCTTGCCTCTCCAGGTCGACAACACACATGTCCACGATGGGCCCCAGATTAGTGAACGTTTCCATCACCCCCACATATGAGCCCTGATCATTGCTGTCCACGTTGAGCTGCAGAGAAAGAAAGCAGAAAAATCAGCGGGAAAGACAGGCATGCTTTTTTTTTTCTTTTTTTTTATGTGTGGGATATCAAAACTGCAGAATGAGCACCCTTAAAATTGCAGAATAATGGTGTCCCAGAGAAGGTCCAAATGTTGTTTATCTCTTTAATAATTAGTGTGTCAAAATAATGACAGGATAGATTACATTAAGAAGAAACAAAATTACATTTGGAAAATGTTTTACCGCTACCAGGAGATATGTAACTGTTAACCTTGTTTAGTTCAATTCCTATACACAACTGGTAAACCATTTTCCCCCGTTTCAGCAGTTAAACTCGAGTAAAACAAAATTATGTAAAGTTTAGCGGGTAACAGCCCATGGAAACGCTGAACACAGGGATACAAATATAATAGAAATCTTTTTTCCATTATGAAATTGGTTAATTGGTTAACTGTTTTCCTGCAGCAGTGGAAGTAAATTAAGCCTCAAAAGTTGATAAAAAAAACAATTTCTATAGATGTTGATTAATTACAAACACTCTGACTGCACAATTGCAGCGGATAGCGTCAGTTATGCCCTAGGACAATACTCTACTGCTGAGAGTAGTACTGTTCATTTCTATCAGAACGGTGAGAAAATTAACAAAGCAAGAAACACTGGTTGGTCAGGGCACCATCCTACAGAAAAACAACGATCAAAAGGATCGAAGAGTGAACTACAGGCGGAGGCTTCAAATGATGGAAGAGCAGCACAAGACTAAAGACTGAAATCCCATACAGCTTGTTATAGAGGAACCGGATAGAAGGCATGGGGAATTCTGCAACACTCTTAAAAGGAGAGCTTTATGGACAACATTTGATTTCAATTGAGGAAGTATGTGTGTTCTGGTAAAAATAAGAAAATGTGTTCTCTCTCTGCTTACCTTCACTAACTGAGAGTCGCCCAGCCTGGATCCCACAAAAACAACACCATTGTCCAAGTAGGTCAAACACTCAGCAATAGATGTCTGTAAATAGAGAGAAACAAAGTCATCAGGCAATGTCCTCTGTAAGGCTGCAACAATATGCCTATACATTTGCAATATGACAATTGATTATCAGCATTGCAACATCTTAAAAGGGTTAGTTTTGACCAATCAGAAGTTGGATTTATTTCTCTGGACTATTGTACTCCATCCAAAATAAGTCTTCATTTATAAAGAAAGCTTTTGTGTTTTAAAAGCTATCTTTCCAATGATATTGCTTTGATATTATTGTTCGCAAAACAAATAGAACAAATATAAGATGCAGTTTAAACTATGGTAATTTTAGATGGGAAATTTTCGTTAATACACAAAACTATTATCAAAAAATAACTATTGGCAGATAACTTGATAATGAAAACAATGATTATTTGCATCCCAACTTGAGCAGTTGCTTCAAAAGATTTCTATACAACATTTTAATGAAAAGTTGTAGCCCCCCCTTTAACATCAAGTATGATTTTAAAAGCAATCTGCCTCTGGCTTGAGAAACCCGCTTGACTTGATTGTTTCTGGCTCCAGTATGCAGATTATCAAGAAAGCATTGTACCCTTTTAATCTACCTGGCAGGTCTAAATCAACTTTAAAGAGATAAGTGACACCTTTGCGAGCAGGCAAAAAAGAGGTGGGATAATTTTCGTCATGCAGAGTGATCAATTAGCTTCTGTCAGGGCCATAAACCATTAAAAAGTCAATGGTAACAAAAGAGGTACTGAGAAAGGCAGCATTAGGAACATGTTCAACATTAAGGGTAGAGAGGTAGAGAGAAAAGAAGATTGGAGACATGGCAGATGACAGGCGTGTGAATATAGTGTAGAAAGGCAGAGACAAAGAGATATAGAGAATAAGATAAATAAAGAACCTCTCCGAGCAGCTCCACGTGCAAGTCTTTGAGCGCAACGGTGCCGTCCATGAGCTCTTCCTTTTCCAACAGCAGCATGAAGAGACGTCCCTCCATGTCCCCCAGCAGGTAGCGCGAGCCATTGGGGTCCACGCGGTTGTGACAGACAATGGTGCTTTGCTAAAATTGAGTGAGTCGGACACATGCAAAAACAGTAAAAAAAAAAAAAAAAGCCTGCAAAAGCTCCTCGACTTAAACCAGTCCTAAAAATATGCTCACCTTATATTGTATCAAAATGTTGAAATACAGCCAAAGGGGACCTGTTTTAAGTATGCTTGCTTTATTATCTGCCATTATGAAAACATACTGTGAGGAGTATCCCCTAGGCAAGTCTCATAAATATAGACTGTTCAAATGGTTTTCTGACAAGAGAAGCACAGATTGAATAAGGCAGCGTGCTGTCCCCGTCAGAAAACGTGGTTATGCTACAAAGGGAGAAAGTAGGAGGAGAAAGGAGTCTTCATACACGAAGAATGGAATTGCACCGATCCAGAAATATTTCCACTATAACTATGTGGAAGAATTTAGTACCTTAGTAATAGTTATTGCATAACTGACATTAAATATTTGTGTCTTTTAACAAAGTCTGACTTATTGGCAGGTATTGATTTTGTTAACATAAACTACCTTTTAACATATTTGCAGCACACTTTACGGTTGAAAATATCTTAGCACTGTTCTACCTTGAGAACAAATTATGCCACAGCAACAGTTAAAAAATCTATATATTTGCATACTGCTATATTTTCTGATAAATCAACAAGCACCTATATATACATTTTTACATGCAAGCGCTACTGATGAAAACTTGACCATCTACTGATAAGAAACAGAAAAGCATAACTTATCCCTTCTCAGATTAACACTTGTGCTTTGACATCTTGGGAGTTTTTGACTGGAGCCAAAGCCTTCCTTCTCCACTATCACGACAGACTTCATAAGATCACAGTAAAAGCAGTAGTGTGTGCAGCTCAAGCCATCATCACAGCAGTTAGAAAAAGTTCTAATTTTAACATCAAACAACGTACACCTCAGGGTCTCCTATATGTAGCATAACCTCCAATTTGCAACAGTTTTGCTGGAGCCTCTCCTCACCATTGAATACTAAACTGAATGCTTGCATTCCAATAGAATCAGTCCATTCCTAATGAATGATGTGTTGCAACTCTGAACTACATTAGTGTACAAAACCTAAGGGTTATTTCCATTAAGCCTGCAAGTAAATTTACATTAATGTCCAAATTATTTTGGGTACCCTTTGAATACAAAGCTTTACATCTGATGGTTTGTGATTGTATGTAACACATTGATTATATATATTAAGAAAATGTTTTTCTTTGTACCACATTGAATGACACGGGGCTAAAGATCTGTTGCTTTCTTTGCCTCTGTCTTTTAATCTTAATTAATTTTGACATTTAACATCTTTGGATTCTTAAACAGTTAGAGTTTAAATAGAACAACTAATTACTCCTCTTCTTACTGAGACAAAAAATGAGCAATTTTCTTCATTTGATCTTTACCTTGATGGTTGGCGGTGCAATGGCCAAGTACTTGTCTCCATTGTGGTAGGTGATGGACTCTTGTCCTATGATTATAGCTCCACCAAATGGCTCTGGCACTAAAATACAAGCACATAAGAGAAAAAGTTAGTTGTGCTAAGGCTGCACACTTTGCAGATACAGACAATTTGAATATTTATTAAGCTGAATGCAATAAAGTTGGTTTCTTTTATAATAGCATTTAAAATATTTTCTTTATTATTATAATTCATTTTTAATTGCTTCAACTCTGGCTTCTTTGTACCCTGAGTGTTTTGCTTGTTGAATAGTTGAAAAATACAGAGGTGAAATTAAGCATCAAATACACATAAAAAGAAAATATATTTTCTATTGTGGCAGCTGTGCTTGCCACTGTTTATTTCTGACTGACAGTGACGAGAGCTCACGTCACCACCAGTCAGTAATTCAACAAAACATTTCAAGTCAAAATTTTAAAACTATCACTTTAAAAAGCTTGTTTAAGTATGACTCACTATGATCCAACTATCTAAGTAATAGGCAAAAAACTAAATCTGGCTGGCAACTTTGCTTAATGTTCTGTTACTATTACTAATTGATTTCTTGACTCACTATTACATCAAACATTATAAGCTCTGGTTACCTGGGATGACCATTGATGCCTCTGCTTCCACATTCTCCTGTTTCCAGGGGCCCTTGTTGAATTCCTTCTCCCTCAGAGAAACTTCATATGTCTTCACATGTCGCCCTTGTGGGTCCTACAGTAGACAACAAAACATAATACCACAATTTAACATAACTGTCATGAATGAAAACAATTGTAAATTAAGGTAGAAGTATAAACTAATTTAAACCTCAACAACAGCATTCTTATCGATACAACTTTTTAATAACACACACATGCAGACACACACACACAGATACACACACGTGCACCCAATACATTTATGAATTTACCAACATTGTTTTTTTTTCTTGAACACACACTACTACAACACGTACTTCTACAGTACCTGGTATATGAAGCAGACAGTTGGGGCCTGGCAGCCGTACAGGAAGTGCACATCAATGACCTGAAGTTCTTCCAGTCTGATGTTGAATGCCTTGAGCTCACGGTTGTCCCGGTCCAATGGGATCACTTTGAACAACCCGTCATAAAGCCGCAGTCCAATCATGCGGCATTCTGGGTCTACAATTCCAATGATGCCCGTCTCTGAAGGACGTCCAATGCGATCCTGAAAAAGAAGATTTGGAGAATGTTTCTCACCAGCAGTAAACTTTGCCTGAGACAAAAATCACATTTGGTGTGTTCTGTTATTTATTTTAGTTTGTAAAGGCACCTGAACATTTCCATGGGCACGTGTGATGATGTCAATGCTCTCTCCGTTCTGTCTGTACTCTAGGATGCAGGCATTGTACTTGGATGTGAGAATGAAAAGCAGATCTTTGCTCTCACCCTGAACAAACAGAAAAAATCATCAAACAAACAAGCAGAGGCCATCAGTTTTCATGAGCACAATTAGCAGAGACATGTTTTACTAATTCACATAACACGGGCAAAAGTCTTTGCAATTCTATGTCGTGAAATTATGTTTTTCAAAATAATCTTTAAATTTTGGAGGTTTCAGTTTTTCCCAGGTAATGATTTGTATGTATATAAATGCAATGTATTTGCATTAGTGAATCTGATAACCATACTAGCCAGGAAAAACTTTGAAAAAAAAGAGTCAACCAGAGTTTTCAGAGCCAAAGGTTGTCTTCAAATATCTACAAAAAAGCAACATATCATATCATATGAGGGTGAAAAAAAATTGTACCTTGGGCCGGAAGAGCTCCATAACAGCAATCTTTCCATACATGCCCACTTCCTTGACGGGCCTAAGCCCCTCTGGTGTGACCACATAGATCTCCAACCGTGTGTTTTTGGCTATGAGCAGATTGAGGTCTTCAGCAGAAGTAAAGTGCCCTGTAGAAAAATAAACATTCATATAATGTTGTATGAAATAATATTCAGGCAAGAGCATAAGGAGAAAAAGATTACTGACAAAATCAAAAATCGAAATATCATGACAACAAAGACTGCAACTGAATATTGTTATTTAAGTAGAGGTACTAATACGTCTCATAAACTATTCCATTACAAGTAAGCCCTGCATTGGTACTGCTACCAACATTTAAATATAAATCAGGCCAATTAAGTTATTTAAAAAGTGAAATAAGAAACTATAGATTATTTTCGTTACTTTATTTGATGATTGATTACACTTTAAATTACCGAGTCAAAAGTAAAACTTTTCCGATGCTTGTCGTGTCCAACTTGACACAATGTTTGGATCTTGGACATAAACAAGTAACAGTAGTCATAGTTCGCTAAAATGGGGTACGAAGCTCCCAATTCCATTAAATGTGGTAGATCATTTGACACTGATCACATTGACGGTATGTACAAGTACCCAGAGTCCATAATAGGTGTAAATATACTTAATTATAATTGTGAATGGGGCAGTGACGAAATCGTTGAGACGAGTGATTGCTTAGTTCTTGTCTTTCTGTACCAGATGTATCCTATCCTGTATTTCACTTATTTATGTTTATTTGATATCGTTAGGATTTATCCGCTCTGCCTACGTGTGTCACACAGAGTTGGAGTACATGAGGGCTATCTGTTAATCATGAAAATTATTGTAACTTAGAAGAAATATACTTGGGTCTGGGTCAAAAAGATTGGACACGACATCAGTTAATCGTTCGATCAAAGACAGAGATCAAAAGGACCATGCTTGAACTGATGTGAGTGAGACGTGTGTACCTAGCCTAGCACGTACATACGCAATAGCTAGTGTAGCAAGGGAGCATTTGACTTAGCAAAACAAAAGCTAGCGACTGCTACAGGCCCGTCTGGAGCAATTCACTTGTGGCGCGAGAGCACAGCTAGCACGCAGGTGGTAAACGTCTCATCTCTGCAAACCAGAAAGGGAAAAATACAACGTCAAATTTTGCGTATTTACCGGTAACGCAGGCGTTCACTGCCGTAGGCTTCTGAGCAGTTACCACGTAGTTGTACGACATTTTTCACAACGGCAAAAGACAAACACCAGAGTAGTGTTTTAATCCCACACAAGTGACAAAATCATTGATAATAAAACTCCCGGAAGTAATTTGGCCGTTGAGCATAACATGAGAACATGGCAACTAAGGGGCAGCGGCTCAGAAATGGCGCGCCCCCTGTGTGATGGAGTACGCACTTCACTCATCTCTATTATACTTGTATATTTGGAGGTACTTATAGTATTTGCATTTCATGCCGCGTTCACGTTAGAACATCTCAAACAAATTGTAGCTTTAAATATGATTTTATTCGGATAATAAGTCCAAACATTTTATGGTGTTTTTTTATGAATTGAACTAAATGGCCGTAAAGAAAAATATACAACATTATAGAGATTATATTTATGATTTTTAGAGAAGATACCAAATATTTCATGATTCAACATTATTATATTGGGGATTTGTTTTCCTGTTCCTTTTCCATTTTAACTGTGCCATAAACTTTAATATATTTGTAACTTCAAGGTTCAGAATATTCATAAGGAAAATCGACAGGTTTCATGAAGCAGCGGCAATGGTCTGAGGCTAAACTTCTAAGTTGAAGGCAGAAATAAAACAAGAAGCAATGCATTGTTTTCAGTCTGGCGTTCTTTCAACTGTAATATTTTTTTTTATTTTAGCGGTCTGAAACACACTTTGCTGAACAACTTGTCATTTCAGATTTTACATGAACACACCACCATGTGTGGCCACTGTCGCCATGGAAACGGGAATTTGCCAACATAGGAGTCCAACGGGGAAAATAAGTGTAAAAACGGCACCTAGCCGCCGAATGGACGAGCGTTATTATCTTTGTTAAAAATGGAGACTCATGGAAACACTGCAGAGACAAACATGACGATAAAAATAACGACCACCCGTGGAAATAACCTGGTAAATCCGTTCAACGTTAATACCATTAGCAAAACTGCACACTAATACTAGCTAAGGTGCACTTTAACTAAATGTTTTCGATGTTGATTTTTACATTTAAGTTATTTGAATGAATAAAATATGTTGTTTGTGAGGTGTTAATTAAGAATAAAAGCCTTCATCAAGGTTTAACCAGTAAAGTATAAATTAAAGATTTGACAGCTTTTACTTTTTTTTACTAGTTACTTCACAAAGTAGGATTTTTTGCATTCAAAACATATGGAAATTGGTTCATTTAAGATTTTAGGAAAGTTTTGTTAAATGTGAGTCTGAAAGTTGCAGTCAGAACAATAACTGGAGAAATTGTCCTTAAATGTTTATTACTATCCTTGGATGTCTTTGAAAAGAAGATAACTCAAATTGAGCTGGTGTGTGTTTACTCTGTATATATTTCATAACCTACATTCTCTAATCAAGCATTTTACTGTAATTGCATCTAGCCTTTAAATCTCATATCATATTGCTAACTGATTTCCAAACATTATCAAAACAGGATACCATTGGAATGTCCGAGACTCATATTTATGCTTCTCAAATCAAATGAAACACAATGTGAAATGCATTTGATTTACTTGAAAATCACATATTTCCTCATATAAGCAGAGGATAAAAATGGATTAGGCTGGTTGGGGATACACTGACTAGATTATTACTGCTATTTATTATTTTTATTATGTTTTCCCTTTTAGCAAGGAGAAGATACAGAAAGCTTCCAGAGTTATGTACAGGTTGAAGTGGATGAAATGGTGCTGGGAGAGTCAGACAAGAAGCAGTTTGACCCTGTGGAGAAGTGTGTTGACTACAACTTTACCTGCAGCTTCAACCGTCCCAATAACGCTCAGACTCTTACGGACATGGCCCATAAACCTATAATATGTAAGACAAGCTTGAACATTTTCTTCAACAGAATTAATCGCTCCAAAAAATATAACGTATATTGTAAACTGAAGCAATTTTCCCTGATCCTCGCAATAGCACCGGCAGTAACGGTGCTAAGGTGCAGGAATATAATGAGGCCTGGAAACATATTCCCTGTCTTTAAAGCCTTCAGTTTTCACTTTTCTTTCTGTTGTGTTGTTGTGGCAAGTGACGGTCACAGAGGTCCTGCCTGAGACGAAGAAAGTTAAGTCAAAGACAGTTGTGGTGGGCCAAGCTGTGGTGGACCTGCTGCCACTTCTGCAAGGTAAACCTGTACACCTTAGAAAATGTTCCCAAAGAGGTTTGGTTAATGTCATGACAAAAAATACTTTATCGTCCCAAATGATCAGACCAGAGTCATCTGAGCTTTCATTACAGGGCAGTTGTTGGAATGGTTTTTCTCTTCTGTCTTCAGGTCAATCCAGCTTCTCATCCACTGTCCCACTGAATCCAATGACCGCCTCCCCAGTTAAAACCATCTCCCAGGTTGGTTTGCATTGGTCCCACATTTAATGGCAGCAATAGTAGCCATTACATAGTCACATATTATAATAACGTAATTAACACTGTTTACACAAAAAGCGCTTTACATATTTAAAATGTGATTAAATATTTCAAAGGTTGGGCAAATTTATACAGAAATAAAAACTAAAACAAAACCGATAATCTGGCTGCATCAATAAGACTCATGAAAATCTAACAACATTTGAACTTACTTTATTGCATGCAAAGAAATTGAAGGTTTTCCCACTCTGTAAAATCTGTGATCAAACAAAGCAGTTACAAAAATAAAATTGTCAAAAGAATATATATCTTTGGATGGGAAACCTCCTGCACATTTTACAAACTTAAGCCTAATAAGGCCATTTGCAGACTATATAAAGAGTTTTTAAATACATGAAACTGAATATATGTCCTCATTTGATCCCATTTAGCAGTCTACCCTGGATGTGTGTGTCAGTGTGTCAGCTCCAGTTCTGTCTGGGGCTGAGCTCTCAGCCTCCAACCTGCTGAAGGTGACCATAGAGACAGCCTACTCCATCCCTGAGGCATGGAAGCCGTCTGGTCCTGCTCCCACTCCCTTCACCTACACTGCAGCCCTGTTGTTGCCCCTGACAGGAGAGGTGAGTGTTACACTGTGTTTCTCATAAAGCTTCATTAAGCTATTTGATAAAGCTTCACAAAATAAATGATGTGATTGAAAATGTGTATTTTATAAGCAAATGCAGCCCTCAAAAATACCCAAGAAAAAGGGAAATGTTAACCTTTCATAATCATATTTCTCTATGATAGATAGATGGATGAAAGGATGGAGGTATTTTATTGATGAAATAGGAAATCGCTGGAACGCCATAACTATACAATACCTTTGACTTCCAGAAAGATCAGGTGCTGATGTTCAGTGAAGGGCAGCTGAAGTTAGGGGGGCAGCAGGAGGAAAAGGGCAGACAGAGGAAGAGGCCCCATCCAGCCATGCTGGTCCCAGGGAACCAATTCGTGCCTGGAGCCTTTTTCCATGAGGAGCCCATTGAGATGGAAGATGGCGAGATGACTGGCTTAGAGGTAAGCTGTAATGCCATAGGGTATTGTTTGAGCTTTCAGTATGTCTCAAACTGCCACTAGTCTATATGGATATTTGTGAAAGATGAAAATGTTATATAAATGCATCTGATTTGATTGACTTTGACAAACTTCATTTATGAAGAAGTACATTTGAGACAGTGACAGGTTCATCAAGATGTTACAGCAAACCATGCAGGGCATTTGAACATTTGAAAAATAAATCCATCATGCAAGCAGACACAGACAGTTCAGGACTGAAGGTTTAAATGTTCCCACAGGACCGAGAGTTTCGTAGTGAGGCAGAGACCACCAAGAACAGGGTTAGCTGGGACACAGAGATGTGCTGCTTCATAGATGCTGAGGGAACTTCCAGGTCAGTTCCACACACCTCACCTCTCTTCTCCTCCACTTCCTATCTGTCCATCATACTATCTGCTCGGAAGGGGATTTCAGAAATCTGTTTTTTGTCTCCAATCATTGCAAAATAACTACAGTTTAATGTGTCAACTCAATTTAAAGACCTTTATTGATATGTTAGGAACTTCATTTGTGCAGAGCATCAGTGCATATACAGTTCATATACGGAACATAGAATACCACACAACCCGCAGCAGCCAATACAACATTGCAATAAAAATATTAAAGGAATGTGTTAAAATCAAATGGATAAATAAGTTAATCAATCAGGCATGTGGAGTCAAGTCAACGGATTTTTATGGCAGAGTGTGCTTGGCAATTGTCATACAAAAAATCAAATCCCTGTGTAAAATAATGTTTTTTAAATGGCCTTAAAACAGATATGAAAATATTAATGTTGAGCGTGATTTCAGGCTACGGCAGAGGATCACCAAGAGCAGACTGTGGCCAGTGGAGATCATGAGGTCGATGGCTCCACTTGGAAAGGCCAAGCAGGTGTGAGAGCATTCTTATCAAATGATACGTTCAGAAAGTACATTAAGTATATTTGTTATCAAATTAAATATTGGAGAGCACAGACCTCGCATGGGTTTGAAAACTTGAATCCAGCACAATGATGTCACCGTAATAGAAAGTGTGTGTGTGTGTTTGTGTGTGTGTGTGTGTGTGCGTGTGTGTGTGTGCGTGTGCTTGCGTGCAGGTTGCTGAAGAGAACCCAGAGATCCCCTTCCATGGCGTGGCATTTGTGGACATGGGACGACTGCTGTATCCTGGAATCAGCCGCATCCGTGGCGCTTACAGCATTCAGCCCTTCTCAGAGGCTGAGTTGCTGAACAAGGTTATACACATTTACTGTAAAGGATGTATACTGCACAGCCCTGAGTACACTTATATCACTAATTAACCCCAATACTGCTCCCAGGATGTTTGTACTGTGAAGCCTCTGCTAAAGTGAGACTCTTCTACTTACAGGCCAAGCGGAGTGTCAGTGTGATGAAGGACCTCGCCAAGGCTGCAGCCAATCAAATCAGACCTCCCAGCCCCACTGCCATCTCTAACAAGGCAAAGATAGGGAAAAACGTGAATGGAGGAAACAAGGGAACCAAGGAATTAAAGGAGCCAGTCAAAAAGGTCTGGACTTTTTGATACATTTTAAAATTAGACCTTGATTAACATCATTTCTAGGGGACAACAAGGTTGTGAACTGTGTATAACAAGTTTTGAATGGACAATGTCCCACACATTATTTCAACATGCTTTAGATATTAAGTTTAACCAAATATCATTTTGGAAATCATTACATTTTATGTTTGTTGAGATAAGACCCCAATTTAATATTTTTCATAAATGTAGCAACCTGGCAATCAGAGTAGGATGGCTCCAGCTGACATTGTGCCCTGCACCCTGACCGAAACAGAGCCCCATGTAAATACAGATGGAAATGTAAGTCTACACTTAACAACCTGGAAATTCTAGTGTGCAGTTAGAGTGTAATACAGTAAATATTATCAACTTAGTTTCAGCTCATGGATATGCTGTTATTGTATGTAAAGCTTTCAGAATATTAACACCTCATTTCTGTTAATGACAGATGTATGTGGAGGCCAGAACCTACTTTATCATTGAGATAGCCTTGGAGAAACCACTGGTTCCCAAAACCTCGCCAGAGGAACTGGCCAGAAGGTAATGTGTGACATGATTCCTCTGAGTGTACTTAAGTCACTGAATTTGACCTGGCTCAGTAGGATACAGTTTGTGGACTGTGTCTCTTAGCAGTTATCATCAATGAAAAAATGTTCACCTCTGAAGCCAGCTGACCTCTTAGTCAATTAAAGGTTAAGAGTTCCAATAGATTGTGTTATGATAATCACATTTGTTCATTGCCGCTTGAATTTTTCCTGCAGAATGAAGGCATTGATCCCACCAAGACCTTCACCTCCAGCGGGTCCGAGCAGAGCGGAAAAAGTAAAATAAGCATTTACATACCGAGACTCAAAAAGAAGATAGAGACTGTTGTTGTCTATTTTCTGAATTTTCTGAATACATGTCGTGGTGTTGTGTGCTCCTGCAGGCAGTGCTTGACTTCCACAGGCAGGTGGGCAACATGGTGACCCATGTTTCAGACCAGTATCAAGAATTATCGAGAGCAGGATGCAGGCCGTTGGATGACTGCAGCAAGGAGCAAAGGAAAGTTCAGCTGATGGGAGCACTCAATGTCTCTGGTGGATACTTTGCCTTCAAGGAGCAGATAAAGGTGAGAACAACTGCGCACAGCCCAGGTGGACTAAGGAAACCCTTCCAAGACCTGCACTTTTGTTCCCAGCCAACAATTTTGGGTGTGTGTTCTGATGTGTAGCAGGGAGTGATGAGGCTTGTACGGGACAAAATGCAGAGGAGAGAGGCATTCACTGACCCTCAGGAACTTCAGGCCTTTGTTAGCAAACTATATGTTAACCTGGTCAATGAGATGCACGTTGCTCTTAACAAGGTAACACACACACCCAATAAATATATATGTATATTCAAAAAAGGAAATGATGTTCTAACATTCATCCTGTCCTCACCAGATCTATACAGAAGAAGTGAATGATGACTCCCCAGATGCAATTTATTTGAGTGATTCACAGCTCAGGCATTTTGCAAAGGAGGCTCAGTTTACTGGGAATTATCAGCAGGCTGCTCAATACTATCAGGAGGTGCGATAACGCGCTTGCCTTTCCTACCATATTTACTCTTCACTCAATTTAAATAAGGAAATTAATTTGTGTGTTTGTATGTGCATGCGTGTATGTGTTGTGTCACGTCCATTATGATGATGTTGTTGCTGAATCTTGATGAAAATGAGGACTGAGGTGTCACTGAATTTCATCTTAATTTTCCTGTAGCTGGTGGTGAGGGAACCGACTGAGCCCTCTCACAAATTTGAGTGGGGAAGCCTGATGGTGCTTACAGGAGACTACATGAAGGCTAGAGAATGTTTCCATGATGCTGTGTCCATCGAGCAGGCACACCAGCCCAGGTTAGAAACCAACTTTGAAAATATCTGTTATATGCCCCTTAACAGGGCTGAATAGTAAAAGTGCAACATAATTTTAAATATTTTTTGCCTACACATTATCATATATATATTTTTTAATTTGATGTAAATTCCCTTGTTATTTGGTAAAACCTGTTTAACTTAAACTATTATATATAAAAACTGATATTTTTTCAAGAGTTGTATTTAAACTGGTGTCTTAGTGATCTGAGGCAGGAAAAACAATGATAATTTGGAATGATTGTATTGTTTCTCCAGCCTGATGATGTGTGGCGTCTTAGCAGCAACATTTCAGAAATATGAGGAAGCCCAAATCTTCCTGGAATACGCAACCAACGTGGACCCGCCCAGTGCAGTAGCCTGGACTCTGCTGGGTGAGATGCAAATCTATATAACATACTAATTGCTCTTTAACCTGTGAGTTTGCTGCTAACAGAGGAAACATTAACTGCAACTAATGATCTTGTTTTGTTAAAAACCTGATGTAAGTGAGTCTACCCTACTATGTAGACTGTGAAAATAAAACTACATTCTGACACTTGTAAAATGTGATCTTTATGTATAAAACCATGATTCAGTCTTGTTTAATGCTGACAAATCAATTATGTTCAACATTCTCACTACTCTTACACATGCAAAAAAAATCTAAAGCTTAAACAATAATCTGAGCAGTAGCGAAGGAAAGTTTTATGCTGGGAATTGTGCACTGTTTCCTTCCAGGGCACCCAGTAGCTCACCTGGTAGAGTGGACGTCCCATACACTGAGGCTTATGTCCACTTCAGCAGGCTTGGGTTTGCTTTTGACTGGTGCCCCTTTGCTACATGTCCTCCTTTCTCTATAATATATTTCATGTCTCATGGTCTGCTGTCCAGGTTTGCTTCATGTGAGCAAGAATGAATCCATCCTGGCTGAGAGGGCTTTTCAGGAAGCCAGAGAGCAGCTGAATGCGGACAATAGAAACAATCCTGATGATCAGTCTCTTGATGGTCATAAAGGTGAGTTGTACCAAGTGAAGAACCCAGACGATAATAGTAGTGATGTCACATGAGGAACAACAAGGTAGGAAGCAAAGCAGACATGCTGGAGGAGACTGGTTTTAAATATGGGCCAGTGACTGAGAGAGTAACTGGAGATTTGGGCATTTTCAGTCTAACTTAGGTCTTAGGATCTCCAGCTTCAGAGTTATCACACTTCTTGTAATCTCTCAGGACATAAGGTCTATGTCTATACTGTACATGGAAATGAATTATGTAGGCAAGAACCACATCAAAATTAGGATTGTCTTTTTCTACTTTGTTGAGGTTCTGCAGCCCGAAATACATTTGGCAGTGAATACAGCTTCCTTGAGATACTTATCCTTAACTTTTTCTCTCAGATCCAAAGTTAGTTGCCCAGGACTCAGAGACCCACAAAGAGCCCTCATTGCATGCTGTCAGCTCCAAATCCATTCCAACCTCCATTTATTTAGAGGCTGTCAAGTTTCTGCTGCAGAATAATGCTGTGGAGGTAAGAACATACTCAGCAGCTCAGAAACCACCTATTTGTCAAATCTGAATAAAGAGAAAAGCACACTGTCCAGTGACTCTTATGGCCATCTACGGAATGTCAACACATATAAATGTATATAAATACATCTCACCCAGTTAAAATATTCTAATGCCTGTTATTATTGGTTAACACTGTTTTGTTGTCATCAGATGGCACAGCACGCTCTGTCCCAGGAGCTCCTGAGTTCAGGTGGTGGTCGCAGTGTCTCCGTCCTCCTTCTTTTGGCCCAGATGCAGATGCAAAGAGCTGACTACTGCAGTGCTAGTGCAAACATCAGGGAGGCGCTGCTTCACAGAGACCAGGTACACAAAAGTTGACTGTTGCTGCAGCAACGACGAGAAATTGTGACTAGTATGGTTTGCTGATCCTTTATCGCTCTGTTATACTGTTAAAAAAAAAAAAGCACATCTTCTGGATTTGAAGTGTTGTTTATATACAACATTGTTGTGAGGCAGCATGATTGAGATGCATTATTCATTATCATTAATTATGCTTATTATTATTCATATTCTACACTGTGATGACATAGCAGAAGCAAAGTAACCTTTAACCTTGTTATACCAGTAACCTGTGAAAACATTGTCCACCTTGTTAGCAGGATGCGGACGCGTGGGCTCTGAATGGTCACTGTCACTACCTGCAAGGGACATTCACCGATGCCCTGGAGAGTTATGAGTGGAGCCTGAACTTTTTGCGCCAGCCATCAGACTCTCACCTTCTTTTTCTCCGCATGGGATCCATCTTCCTCCAGCAGGGCAAGGTTAGATATCGAAACAGGCTTCACTGCAGTCTGAGGGCTTCAATAGTTTATCATTCATTTTTAAAACCTACCAACCACAGCTTGGGCTCTTGTGCACCTGAGAAAAACTAGAAATCTGATTTAAGTATTAATGTCGAATACACTTCTAAAATGAAAAATTGATTTTAGATGTTTAAAAATTGACAAGCATGTTTTAATTAACAGAATAACTAAGATCAAAAGGTTATTTGATTTCTAGATGTAACTGTGAATGTGAGTACTGCGCTGTAGAAATCACAGTTATTCTCACTGAATCTAAATTTAAATATTACAGAAAATCTTTGTTAAGACACTAATTCATGGAATGTAACTAAATCTGTTGTTTTGTGTATTTCACTTTCAGTTTGAAAAAGCCAAAGCAGTGTACCTGCAGGCTTGTGAGCAGTCTCCGTCCTGCCTGACTTGGCTGGGTCTGGGCACAGTCTGTTACCGGGTAAAACTCCACCAACAGCACAATGAGCAAAATTATGTCATCCACTTTCAAAAGTTACTGTTAGCAATACTTTCTCCTTTTACTTTATGAACGAGGAAGTAATCCTCGGTTTTGTTTGATTGTCATTGTGTGTCTGTGAAGCTGGATGAGCTGAGTGTAGCCGAGGAAGCTTTGATTGAAGCCAACCATTTGAACAACCAGAATGCAGAGGTGTGGGCCTATCTGTCTCTGACCTGCCTCAGGGTGAGTAGTGGTGACATTCACTGGCTGCTGTTACCATTTGAGCCTCTGTCTCTCCTATGGTGAATATTGCATTGCAGAAAAAAACAATGGGACCACATGAAATTGAGCCTTTCTTTACTCATATATAAACACAGGATGTTTCCAGGCTAATGTAACCCAGAACCCCTTTGTTTTTAGTCTGGCAGACAAGAGATGGCAGAGGTGTTTTATAAATATGCAATGAGGGTGAGTAGTCTGGATTCAGTAATGGTGATTTCTGAAGTATTGGACATTTTTGCTTTGAAATGTTTATGTTCACATAAAAATATTTTCTTTCTTTCTTCATCATCTTCCTGCTTCAGTTCAAGCTGCAGAACGAAGCACTCCTCACAGAGTTCAATGAGCTTAAGAATCAGCTCCGCTTCAGTAACCTGGCTTCATGCTTTGGAGCAAGCTCTGGAAAAACAGAGTGACAACATTTTCTTGTTTTTTAACATTAACTGGATGTATCAACACTTAATTGTGAAAATGGAAGACACACAACCCAGATGCACCCAGCATTATCTGACTGAGAGACAATAATGTTCCATAATCCAAAATCAGATTGAGTTTGAACCATTTGTATTTGGCATTTATGATAAGCTTGCGATCAAGGTTTGAAGTTTAAAGATTAAAGATTAGGTACTTGCATCCATCTGTGGAGATGTAAAACTAGAAGGACACAGTACAGCAACCGAAATGATGCCCAATGCTATAAAGCGTAAAATAAATACAAATTCTATTGTATCTTTTTGGGATTAAAGTCAGAATTCCGGGATCAAAGTAGTGGTGGTAATGTATCTAAACGTTGTACATTGTATTAACATTGATTTTTACTCCCTGAGAAAGTACTAATATAATCCAACATCATTAAATTTAAGCCCTTATTTTTATGTATTTCACTTGTTCCTTTAGTTAATGTTCAAAAAGACAATTAGCCCACATTTTATTTGATAAGGGCTTGCATAATCAATGGGGGGCACTTTCCCAAAAAAGGTTTGAGAAACACTGATCACCGTCAACTGTTTTAACCATGGAGACTCCTGGAAACACTGAAGAGATGAACATGATAATAACAATCAATGTTATCCGGGGAAGTAACCTGGTAAGCTAGTTCAACGTTGATTTGATTGGCTAAGCATCTACTGCATGACTGTGTATCACAATATTACCTAAACCTGATGTTGTTCACTGAGATCCCCTTCCTTTTAGCAAGGGAAAAAGGCAGGCAGCTTCCAGAGTTATGTGCAGGTTGAAGCAGATAAAATGGTGCTGGGAGAATCGGAGAAGAAGCAGTTTGACCCCGTGGAGCAGTGCGTTGAATACAACTTTACCTGCAGCTTCAACCATCCCAATGATGCTCAGGCTATCAGTGACATGGCCCATAAACCTATCATGTGTAAGAGGAACTCGAAAATGTATTTTTTTTTTACATTTAGTTTCACTATTATTTACCGTTGCATCAATTCCTGCTGTTGCTGTGACCCCCTGACCTCTCTTTCCGTTTTGTTGTTGTGGCAAGTGACGGTCACAGAGGTCCTGCCTGAGACGAAGAAAGTTAAGTCAAAGACAGTTGTGGTGGGCCAAGCTGTGGTGGACCTGCTGCCACTTCTGCAAGGTAAACCTGTACACCTTAGAAATCATGTTCCCAAAGAGGTTTGGTTAATGTCATGACAAAAAATACTTTATGGTCCCAAATGATCAGACCAGAGTCATCTGAGCTTTCATTACAGGGCAGTTGTTGGAATGGTTTTTCTCTTCTGTCTTCAGGTCAATCCAGCTTCTCATCCACTGTCCCACTGAATCCAATGACCGCCTCCCCAGTTAAAACCATCTCCCAGGTTGGTTTGCATTGGTCCCACATTTAATGGCAGCAATAGTAGCCATTACATAGTCACATATTATAATAACCTAATTAACACTGTTTACACAAAAAGCACTTTACATATTTAAAATGTGATTAAATATTTCAAAGGTTGGGCAAATTTATACAGAAATAAAAACTAAAACAAAACCGATAATCTGGCTGCACTCAATAAGAATCATGAAAATCTAACAAAATTTACTTTACTTACTTTATTGCATGCAAAGAAATTGAAGGTTTTCCCACTCTGTAAAATCTGTGATCAAACAAAGCAGTTACAAAAATAAAATTGTCAAAAGAATATATATCTTTGGATGGGAAACCTCCTGCACATTTTACAAACTTAAGCCTAATAAGGCCATTTGCAGACTATATAAAGAGTTTTTAAATACATGAAACTGAATATATGTCCTCATTTGATCCCATTTAGCAGTCTACCCTGGATGTGTGTGTCAGTGTGTCAGCTCCAGTTCTGTCTGGGGCTGAGCTCTCAGCCTCCAACCTGCTGAAGGTGACCATAGAGACAGCCTACTCCATCCCTGAGGCATGGAAGCCGTCTGGTCCTGCTCCCACTCCCTTCACCTACACTGCAGCCCTGTTGTTGCCACTGACAGCAGAGGTGAGTGTTACACTGTGTTTCTCATAAAGCTTCATTAAGCTATTTGATAAAGCTTCACAAAATAAATGATGTGATTGGAAATGTGTATTTTATAAGCAAATGCAGCCCTCAAAAATACCCAAGAAAAAGGGAAATGTTAACCTTTCATAATCATATTTCTCTATGATAGATAGATGGATGAAAGGATTCAGGAACTTCAGGCCTTTGTTAGCAAACTATATGTTAACCTGGTCAATGAGATGCACGTTGCTCTTAACAAGGTAACACACACAGCCAATAAATACATATGTATATTCAAAAAAGGAAATGATGTTCTAACTTTCAGCCTGTCCTCACTAGATCTATACGAAAGAAGTAGATGATGACTCCCCAGATGCAATTTATTTGAGTGATTCACAGCTCAGGCATTTTGCAAAGGAGGCTCAGTTTACTGGGAATTATCAGCAGGCTGGTCAATACTACCAGGAGGTACGATAACGCGCTTGCCTTTCCTCCTCTTCTTACCTCTACTCTTCACTCAAACTAAATAAGTGCATTAACTTTCTGAAAACACTGGTATTAAACAATTGCTGTGAATGCCAATCGAATAATTATTAGTACATTTCAGACCTGTAAATTGAAATGTCTACCGTTTGTCTGCTTTGATTCCAGCGTGTGTGTATGTTCTTGTGTGTGTGTGTGTGTGTGTGTGTGTGTGTGTGCGTGTATGTTTTACTTGTAGCTGGCTTTGAGGCAACCGACTGAGCCCTCTCACAAATTTGAGTGGGGAAACCTGATGGTGCTTACAGGAGACTTCATTAAGGCTAGAGAGTGTTTCCATGATGCAGTGTCCATCCAGCAGGCACACCAGCCCAGGTTAGAAATTCTGCATCTTACAGGTGTCTTTGTGGGACGAGACGCTACAAACATGTCTGTTCCATGTCCCAAAGTCAGCTGGAGTCGATCCCTGTTGACTCTGGGCGAGAGGCAGAGGTACATACTGGACCGGATCGACAGCGTATCACAGGGCCAACATACAGAAAGATGCACCAACCATTCTCAATAATATTTACACCATAGAAACAATTTATTTACTCAATCCACTGTGGACTATGGGATGATGTTTAATTACCCTGAGAAAACCCATGCACTCCCCACAAAACTCCGCTTTGATGAATGAGTGCTAACCTCTAACATTTTTAATGACGTTCATGTTACTCCAGCCTGATGATGTGTGGGGTCTTGGCAGCGACATTCGAGAAACACGAGGAGGCCCAGATCTTCCTTGAGTACGCAACTAATGTTGACCCGCCTAGTGCAGTAGCCTGGACTCTGCTTGGTGAGATGCTCATTGCTGTTTAACCTGTGAGTTTGCTGCTAAAAGAGAAAACATATACTGTAACCAATGACCCTCTTTTGTCAAATACCTGATATGCTATCAAGGTTTGCTTCATGTGAGCAAGAAAGAATCCATCCTGGCGGAGAGGGCTTTTCAGGAGGCCAGAGATCAGCTGAAAGCAGACAATAGAAAAAAACTAACACAGAAAAGATTGAAGAAATACAACAAGGAAAAAGAACAGCTGGAGGAGGTGGACATAGACATTCCTGATGGTCAATCTCCTGCTGTTTTTAAAGGTGATCTGAACGTAGTGATGTAACATGAGTACCAACAAGGTAGGAGGCAAAGCAGACATGCTGTCGGAGACTGCCTGAGAGAAACAGTAACGGAAATTTCATCATTTTCAGTTTTACTCTGGTATTTGGTTTTGCACTTTATTTCATCTGTCAAATAAACGTAAATAAATGTTGATAAAAATGCAAATCTATATGGTTAAAATGCATTCTGTGGGCAAGAACCATATCCAAATCAGGATTGTCTTTTTCTATTTGATGTACACTTGTTGAGGTTCTTCAGCCGAAATGCATTTGGCAGTGAATACAGCTTCCTGGAGACACTTTTCCTTTGCTTTTTCTCTCAGATCCAAAGTTAGTTGACCAGGACTTAGAGACCCACAGAGAGCCCCCAGTGCATGCTGTCAGCTCCAAATCAGTTCCAACCTCCATTTATTTAGAGGCTGTCAAATTCTTGCTGCAGAACAATGCTGTGGAGGTAAGAACCTACTCAGAAGCTCGATGTTTGCCAAACCACCTGGTTTGTCAAATGTGAATTAAAAAATAAGCACAGTGTACAGTGACTCTTGTGACCATCTACAGAAGGCCAAACACAAGTGTATATATAAATATATATATTGTTTTTGTAAATACAACATGGAGTTTATTGCTTATTTTATCTCACCCAGTTAAAATATTCGAATGCCTGTTATTATTGGTTAACACTGTTTTGTTGTCATCAGATGGCACAGCACGCTCTGTCCCAGGAGCTCCTGTGTTCAGGTGGTGGTCGCAGTGTCTCTGTCCTCCTCCTCCTGGCCCAGCTGCAGATGCAAAGAGCTGACTACTGCAGTGCTAGTGCAAACATCAAGGAGGCGCTGCTTCACAGAGACCAGGTACACAAAAGTTGACTGTTGTTGCAACACCGACTTAAGAAAATGTGACTAGTATGGTTTGCTGATCCTTTATTGCTCTGTTAATAAACAATGTTTAGAGTTTCCTGATGCACATCCATGATTACATTGATTTTATCTTTTATATATGCATTTTGAAAATGTATCAGTATTGTTATTAGTTTGGCAACACTAACAGACAGAAATAATACTTTTCATTAACATTTCACAACACTCATACATCTCACCCATACATAAATGAATACCTCAAATTAACACCTGTAGCGATTTGTTTGTCAGACAGGACAGTTGTGATTCATTTAAATATTCTAGAATGTGATGACATTGCAGAGGCAAAGCAAGGCACCTGTAACCTTGTTCTAACACTAACCTGTGGAACATTGTCCACCTTGTGAGTAGGATGCGGACGCGTGGGCTCTGAATGGTCACTGTCACTACCTGCAAGGGACATTCACCGATGCCCTGGAGAGTTATGAGCGGAGCCTGAACTTCGTGCACCAGCCATCAGACTCTCACCTTCTTTTTCTCCGCATGGGATCCATCTTCCTCCAGCAGGGCAAGGTTAGATATCGAAACAGGCTTCACTGCTGTCTGAAGGCTTCAATAGGTTATAATAATAATAATAATATTAAAACTTGCCAATCGCAGCTTGGGCTCCTGAGCACCTGAGGAAAACTAGAAATCTGATTTAAGAATTAATGTCGAATACACTTCTAAAACGAAAAATATACAACCATGTAATAATTGACAGAACAAACACGATCAAGTTTATTTATTTGCTAGCTGTAAAGGTGCCTGTGAGCACTGCGCTGTAGAAATCACAGTTATTCTCATGGAATGCAACTAAATCTGTTTTTTTGTGTATTTGGCTCTCAGTATGAAAAAGCCAAAGCAGTGTACCTGCAGGCTTGTGAGCAGTCTCCGTCATGCCTGACCTGGCTGGGTTTGGGCATAGTCTGTTACCGGGTAAAACTCCCCCGACACAACGATGAGGGAAATGATGTCAACCACTTTCAGGAATTGCTGTTCGCCGTTGTTTGATTGTTTGTCATTGTGTGTCTGTGTAGCTGGATGAGCTGAGTGTAGCCGAGGAAGCTTTGATTGAAGCCAACCATTTGAACAACCAGAATGCAGAGGTGTGGGCCTATCTGTCTCTGACCTGCCTCAGGGTGAGTAGTGATGACACTAGCTGCTTTTAACATTTCAGGATGTTTCCAGGCAAATCTAACCATGTATTAAACCCTTTGGTTTCAGTCTGGCAGACAAGAGGAAGCAGAGGTGTTATATAAATATTCAATGAGGGTGAGTAGTCTTTTGTTAGTGAAGGCCATTTCTAAATATTTTATGTTTTTGCTTGGAAATGTATACATAAAGATATGTAAAACAGATATACCTACAACAATGTCATGTGTTCCAGCCGAAGCAGCTAAACAAATCTTTTTGATTTCACCTTGGCATAATTCATTAAAAACGTTTCTGAAAAGGAATTTTGACTCATGGTGTTGTCGTATTTCTGATGCTGTTAATGAAAACTATTTTCTCTCTTCTCGCTACAGTACGAGCTGCAGAACGAATCACTCCTCACAGAGTTCAATGAGCTTAAGAATCAGCTCCGCTTCAGTCATCTGGCTTCATGTTTTGGAGCAAGCTCTGAAGAAACAGAGTGACAACAGTTTCTTGTATTTAAACAACTTCTACTGGATGTATTTACGCTTTATTGTGAAAATGGAAGACACAACCCAGATGTACCTGATTGATCAGATTTTCCAAGCCATGGAAATCAATAACTAGGAAAACCAATACAGTACAAACATACTTCATCTTAAATGCTTTTAAAACAACTGCAGTATAGTGTTTTTAATAAAAATGCACAAAATATAAAAAGAAAAAAGGGCAAATGGTGACTCTATTGGCGGAATACTTAAACATCTTTCAGTTTGTTTCACAATCTAAACAGCAAATAAGCCACATGAGACACTCTGACCTTGCTAGACTCAAAAATAAAAAAAATATGCCAGATTTTGGCACAAATCTCCCTGCCTTGGAAATAAATGTTTTGCTGGCTGTATTTTTTTTTAAATATATTTACCGTATAGTTGTTGCAAGAAGTGAATTTAAGAACAGACAATTTTTTTAAATTAAGAAATAAATGCTTACAAAACATAATTGTTTTTGTGACATTTATTAAATGGATTTCCAGTAGCTTTAAAATATATATATATATATATTTAATTTATTATATTTATTAATTTATTGAAGTGATTTTTTTTTATACCAATGGTTGGATTATCAAAAAAAAGTGTCCCCCTATGTTTTTTCGTGTGTCTTCTTCATTGTGGTTCCGTCTCTGCGGCATCTTGTGCTCTGTTGCAGCCATATCACTGTCTGACTCGAGAAAACTTCACGCAGCCACGGTGAGTCCTCGTAGAGGCGAGGGTCCCCCAGGTACTCTGCAGTCCTCTTGTAGAAGTAGTAGTACAACACAGAAGCTGCGAGCAGAAAAAATGACATTGTTACAAAGGCTCACCTATAAACACTTTTTCAGTTGAGCTGCTGCTGCATAATGACATGACAATAATTAATGATCCACATTGTTTTGTGAGATGACTCAAAACAACTGAACACATTGACTGAAAACTAAAACTCAGTTATGTGTTTTGTGAACTGAACTTATAAGACAATATAAATAATATTTCAGCATACACATGTCTACTTTTCTCGTGTTTAAACTTGTGAATACAATTAAAGATCATGTAAATCAGAAAATATAGAAAAGCATAGCACAGCAACTCACAGCAATTTTTTACATGAAAGAAGCTCTATTGACAGCAGTAACTTAATACTCAGACTTCTGTATTTGGATAAGATTAAGAAATAATTGTTTTGCATTAAATAAGATATGTATAACAGCAACATTGTTACCAGTTCTTTGGACCACAAACAGCACTTGGAGTCCGTCTGTCCAAATGAATCTGTTGGTATTCAGCCAACGTAGATTCTGTAAAGATTACACAGAACACAGAAAAGGTTACTTTGCTTTAAAAAGTATTGAAAGGGTGTACAGCACAATACTTCATACACAACTTCTAAAATATCAATTAAAACCAGACTGAAGGGGCCAATTGTACGAGGTGTGGCATATGCCCTGGGATAAATCCTTACATGCTCCTTGTGAGCTACAGATTTAACATTTGGAAGTTTGCAAAAATAGTTTTAAGTCTAGCATGAATGCACTGCTGCATTTACGTTGATGCATGTGGTAAAGTAAAAGTTGCGTGCATAAAAATGTAGATACTAAAGTTCTTGGTGGTCTGTTCGTACACTACCATTAGCCAGGAGTGGAGTATGATACTGAAGGTCAGGTAGAGAGCAGAGAGCATTAGCAGAGCTCTAAATCGCTCCAGCAGTATGGCGACCAGGCCGACCTGGAACACGTAGGTGTTAAACAGCATCAACAGAATGATGATCAGGTTTAACAGGATGGAGATGTCCTGGATACTGAAAAATATAAGGACAGGACGACAAGATAAGGGAAGAGAAAAAATAGCAGCAGAGAAACAGAATCTGAAACAGTGAAAAGATTCTTACACAAAAAGCACGAGCTGGACAGCCGGTTCGGCCCTCAGTAGCTCGCTAAAGGAGTTGACAAAAAGGTCGAAGGAGAGCAGGCTGAGCTGGATCAGCAGCACCAGAGAGTAGTTGTTGACTTGGAGCGTCTCCGGCCCGAAGCCGGGGTGCCCGGGCGGACTGTGGTTCCACGATGGATCCAAGGCTGCTCTTGCACACACACACTACATAGAAACATCTATCCACACAATGGTCCAGGGCTTCTGGGCGTCTCTGGGACAACTCTGATCTCCGCAACGCAGGTGAGGTGTGAGGGATACAACATTGGGGCTCCTGTTCACAAGGGGAACACTGAAGTCCTTGAGTTGGGCTGGCTGAAAATCATAGATGTAAACATGTGACCTATATTGGCCTTTTTTCCCCTTTATATTGTGAGGTCAAAGCATCCAGCAGCAGATCAGATCAGAGCCCATGACAAATCCAGCAGATTCTGTGGCAGGCGAAAGGGAAAAAAATGACAAATTTACTAAAAAGAGAAGACCTTTTGTTTTGTTGCTGCTTAACATAATTGTAATTCAGAGCATTGACTTAAAATGCAAAAAACCTATCCAAACATTATACCAACAGCTCGATTAGGTGAATCCATTCAGCGTCTTAATCTTAACACTCACGCTAAAAGTGTCAAACTTTCTGATCTTGATGACAACTTGTAAAGCTGCTGAATAAAAAATATATCATCTCCCTTCTGGTTGTATTTATCCTATCACATAGCTTGTTTTTATTTAAATGTTCTAGATTTCAACAAATCTGTGTCTCTCTTAATTGCCATTGGATCTACTAAATAAAATATTCTATTTCTGTGCATTACATCGAGCGACTAAAATGATTGTGGAGAGAAAAATGCTGCTGAACTTCTTTGGTTTTCTATTCTGACACCACCTAACACCATACAAGAAATAGCATCCACCACCTCTTATGCATGTCTACTCCATGTGACGATACAGGTAAAAGAGACAATGTGTTATATTGTGATTACCAAACCTACAAGCACAGCAACAATAATATTTTCATTGAAATAAATGTTTGCCATGGCACATTGTGAGCTGGGATCACTATCCAACCGGCTTCCTCAAACTGACACCAGGTGGATCCTCTTATGACCTATTTTTATAGCTTGGCACGGCCTCAGCAGGTGTGAGGAAGATTAGGAATACTTTCAGACACCGTGGCGTCGGCCAGGATACTACTTATTCTTGAAAGCAGTCCCGATGAGAATCTGGGTTAGCAGCTCTACCTGTTCCTTTGCAAAACTCAAACCTACGTGAATAAATGAAAATGATACCCAGATAGAAGTGTTAAAGCTGAAACTTCTTCTTTTCCAGCTCCATGTATACACATCAGATTTGTCAATTTCCACTCTCTTTATAAAGCTTTGTCAAAAATATGTCAAATATTTTGCAACAAGAACATTGGCGTCATTTTAAAATCCTTTTGCTGTTGGTAATGAGCTCCCAGCTTGTAGCTCTGAGTACTGTTCCACATAATCTTCTAACCACCAGCATGTAGTTTAACACAGATATGATATGCTCTTGCTACTATTTCACAATTTCAACCACCACTATATTCTGCAGAAACATGTGTGTGTGTGTACCTGAATATGAAGGTTGATTTCAAAGCAGTATCTCTCCTGGTAATGTGAAGTAGCATGTGCCTCCTCTTAAGATGCATGTCTTTACAGCACAGATTTACAGCTTGTGTCTGTCCTACAAACAGGGCTTTAACCCCACCCCCACCACACACGCAGACCTGCGCACACGCGCACACACACACCGCGCACACACACACACTGCGCACAGACACTTTTTTAGACAGTCATTCGACATGTGTCTGCCAATTGTGGTGAGTTCCTGTTTACATACACCTTCATGGCAGCATAATTTTTATTTGGTTAGAATATTTCATTTCTGTATGTGGTACTTATTTTGTTTAATCTTTAATTTTCTTAGGAGTGTATAATTCTGCAGTCCTGATGTGTTGAAGATATCTTGCTGTTGTACTAAAAAAATCTTTGTAAAAACATTAAAGCCAAAAATATGGCTGTAAATATATTCTATATACTGTATTCTTAAGGGGTACCTTTTGAAGTAAAACGTTTTTTCCTATAGTGGACTGACGTTAAGAAATGACTACAGGTAAAGGCTGTATGATTGCATTACGACAGGTTCAACATGCAACATTATCATAGCTTTTTCATGCACATGCCTATTCAAGGTTAGGGTGAAATTTGTGTTTAATGGGATATCTGTAGCAGAGCACGAAGATAACCACTGTCATCTTGTGGTTTATGTGCCTTACTGCATCAATAACCCCTTAAAGTATGTCTAACTGTATTACAGTGCATTGGCACAAATAGTGAGTTGTCAAATCTGTAAAAGCCTTCAGGTGAGCAGTGTCAGTTGGATTTTTGTCATTTGATTTAATTTAATGTTGTTTGGCTACATTATATTTGAAAACCATTTGCCAACTGGCAAACACTTGTTGTAGTGTTAATACACCAACTTCAAAATAATTATCGATGGTTTGATAAGGGTTCACTTAACATTGCATTATAGATCAGATATAAGCCCAAAACAATTACTGTTTTAACAAGTCATCTGAGAAACGCAGCAACAATGCAGTTATTAATTATAGTTATTAACAGGCAATAGCTGAGTTCAGTAAAGCATTGGAAAAAAGATTTGTCATTTGCCTGCACATGTTAATACATCATTCATGGATGAATCCATCAAATCTGTCACACATGGTAATGGGCAGTTTATGGGTTTTGATCCAGATGTTCAGTTTATGGGTTTTGATCCAGATGTTCTGCAGAATACTTCCAGAAGACCTAACGGGCCATTAGGGGTCCCCTTAATGAATTAATGATGACTTAATTAGTCTGCTGAGGGATGGAAACAAGGAAGGAAGGAACAGTACAAGGGGCAGGAGGTTTTCCAAGAAAGCATTACTGAATTATTTATAACCAATAACAGAGCCATTAATTACAGTTGATAAACTCTATAATTCCAATTCCAATAGTTGTATCATTTATTCACGCCTTCGTGTGACCTCATTCATGAGTTTTTATTGTTGTTGTTTTTTTTATTTCACGCTATCTTTTGGTTTAAACCCCGTATAAAATCAGTTTATTACGAAGTAAACTACTACTTACTACATACAGTGTATAGACACATGCTGCAGTGTTCTGGCGACGGGAATGAGTGTATTCTCTTGATCCGAATAACTGCGATATATATGGGCAGCTAGACTTGAATTGGAACCTGAAATGTTCACATCAATCCTTGTCCACGCGTCCTGTCTTGACACGAGGGGAAACCATCGCCCCAGGACAGAGAAAAAAAAAACACACCCCAGGAACATGTTCGGTGTCCTGGGGAGGAGTCAGCACTAGCTCCAGCCTCTCCCCGTCCCCTCCGGAGCCCCGCACTCGGACTGTTCTGTTTCACCGAGCCGTCGGAGAGCTCTTTGTTTGAATACAAAGAGGAATGAAACCTGGTGACAACTAGGACTATTTCCCCGCCATATTTTCACATTTCATCTGTGTGTCGACTGAAGAGCTGAGACGCGGCAGGTAAGAGGAGCAGGAAGTGGTTCGGCGTTAGCTCACACCGCGGAGCCACAAACCTAGCAGCATTATTGTCCTCTTCTTGTTCCTTCGTTTTGTTTCCCATTTGCGTTACATATTTGCGGCCTTTTCTGGACATTTAACTAACACACACGTTCTCACGAAGGTGTTGTGGTCTAAAAAAGTAGGTATTTTTCATAAAATAGTCCGTGTCCCAACAGTTACAGTGGCAGCAGTAGTAGCTGCATTGAGGGGGGCACTAAGTTTAGCGACGTTAGCTTAAAACGGGCGGAGAGATGCGATGGAACCCAATGTTAGTTCGCAAAAAACATGGAAAAACTCTGATTGGCGGATGAGTTAATACATAATAAGTGCTATTATGTGTAATGAAGACAAACAATGCTTTTACATATGATTAGTGTGGACTTAAATCATTTACAGGACGGTACCTCGCAGTGATTTTACAGGTGAAGACAGTGTCAGTGGACCACATACTTTATAACTGAAAACATTGTCACTGTGCTGGAGAAGCAACCATAAATCAATTAGTTGAATTAATCATTTAATCAATTAGTCGATTGAGAGTGTAAGGATTAGTTAGGATTATTTTTTTTGTCAGATGTGTGTGTTGATTGATTTAATCTTGGGACTGGTGAAAGCAAAGTAGGTGAGGATGCTAGACATTTGAAAGTGTTTAAAAACCATGCATAACAATACATTTTACTCGTAGAACAAACTAATGTTGAGAATAAAAGATAAATACATGTAAAGTAGGTGAACAGCCTGGTAACAGCCTGTTCGCTGTGCCCTTGCTGCTCCTCCACCTTTTTAGTGGGGGTTAGTTACTCAGGTGTGATTCAGCCCTACCTAAAAACGTGACTCACTTCCGTCTACATCAAATCAAAGGATACAGTATATACACACTGTGAAACCAGGTTACTTGTTTTACCAAGTCTAGACAGAGCAACGTAAGGGTTTCATACAAAGGTTGATCACCGTATCTGCAATAATTACCACCCCTGTCAGTAAAAATCTCTAAATGTTGTTCTTGGTTATGTTATAGAGCTGAAATAACAACTAAACCAATATTCTGATAATTGATTAATTATTTAATGACAAATAAGATAATATGACAACTCTTTATTACTAGGGCATTAACACAAGTTCACAACCGTTTTCATTTTTAGCATGTAATATTTGTGTAAGACCAAATCTCTACATTTCCTTTAAACTGACTTTAAAGTTCATATTTTTGAAACGGCACATTTGATTCCCCAACAACATCATGTTTAATTTTTTTTTTCTTAATTGAACTATTGCTGATTCTAAGATATGAGGTTGCACAGAAGGCAATACTATATACAATCTTCAGCAGCCTGGATCACAGAAAAAAACAAATATAGATACTGCATCGACCTTCAATAATGTGCATCGTCTGAAACACTTAAAACAAGGTACTTTCTTATGTAGATGATGAAGACTTTTTGGACCTGCTCCAAGTATTTCACCCGTGTAATGTCCTTGGGTAGATAAGACAGCTTGGCACTCACTAAATGTGAGTCAATGTCAGTAATAGAGGCAGTCTTGTTTAATGTGCCCTTAAGGAAAGATATCACATCCTGAGATAAACTAAAGCTAATAAGATGCATCCTAGCAGGGATCAATTATTCCATAGTTAAACCCATGTGCCTTCTATAGAGAAAGAAAATGGAAAACCTTTTAAACAGAAAGCTTCCTTTCTTGACTCAGCTGCTTTGAAAAGTAATAGGAGGAACTGTAAATAAAGTCTTTTATTTAGAATTTAATTAGCAGGAGTACGAAAAGACGGCTTCTCGTAACAGATGGTCAACAGACAAAGCCCAGACAGTGGCTCACTCATGCAGTGCAGTCTGATTTGACAGTAGTGTATGTCAAGGCGGGGGAGCAAGAGAGACGCAAGAGAGGGGAGCAAGAGTTTGACAAAGAGGAGTCCGAGGAGGGCAAGTCTGGGCTTGAGTGGCAAGCCAGTCAAGAAAAGTTTGTGGTTAAATGAAATAGGACGGAAGACCCAGGGAAAAGATTATATGGAGGCAACACAAACGTGACTGGATCTATAAATCTTTAGACCTGGGCACTCGTCTTTGATGCCTTTTTGATGAAAACAAGTTTTAATATAGTGTCAATCACTGAGGTGCAAATGCAGAGATTGTTGGGTTACATCTATTTTCATTCATGTATAAAAAAAATGTTTCATGAAATAAAGTTCAAGTGATAGTTGAACCTCAACTGTATTTAATTCCCTGATGAAAATACTTAATTTGCTGTGAAAAGACAATGATTTTGCGTCCTGCATTGGACGTTTGTAACTGGCACCAGAGAGGCAGGCGGTTATAATATTCAGCCTTTGGTGGACGCTCCTACTCAGTGCTTAGTCATGGATCTCTCTGCATACACATGAAATAACTTGGCTCACTGTTTCTGCCTACACTGCTGATCTGAAGCTCACTCCCCCATGGCCTGCTTTAGCCCTGTAACATCTCATTTGTTAAAAGCATCTTACAACAGCAGGAAGGCTACCTTTTATTCAGTGCTTTTAATTCCATGTACTCCAAGCAAACTACTGGCTTTCAGTGCATTACATTCAGTTGGATGGTTAGGAGACTCACTGGGCTATCATTCAGTTTAATAATCCAGTTTATATATACCTAGAGCATATATAATATATAAAATCTTTGGGCTGTATATGAAACAAGTAACACACAATTAAGATGTAATTTTAGCCTCTGATAAATGGCATTCTTGAATCTTCTTTTCTTCCATTATTGTATATTATTTTACTTAAAAAGTTAATTATTTAAGTTTCACTTTATTTTAAACTTGAGACACTTCATCAAAAAATGATTTGTTTGGATATTTTCTTTCTCTAAAATAATATGCTTATAGCAGAATTTTTGTTGATTTTTAGATCATTTTTAATGACAGCAATAATTGGTGCTGCTGTTTGTGTTTAGATCAATCATATTTGGGTGTTTGTATTGACCCTCCAAATAGTCATTAGACTATAAACCTTCCTCGCAAATGGCACTTAGAAGTTAGTGATTAACATGGAAATGGCACTAGTATCATGGACAATACCCAGTGCTAGCAGATCTGTTTATGCTGTACAAACAAAATACCTGTCATCAGAAGATTCACATTTGGCAGATTTATATTTAAAAGCTTATGTCTATGTTAGCATATTTTGTGTTTTGTCACAAGTTGCTTGTATTGACTGTGATGAAATTATACTTTATGATATTCGCATTACTAACCTACAAATCTGTTTTCTTTGCAGCATGGGGACCTATGAAGAGAAAAAGGAACCATGTGGAACCATCTGCCTGAAATACCTCCTGTTTACTTTCAACTTTCTCTTTTGGGTAAGTTTTCTGTGAAGTAGAGTTGAGCCTGCACCCAAGATTTGATTGCAAGTGCATCTGTTTATGTAACTTAAAATGCTACCTGGATCTCTTTATTAAAACAAATTAAAATTGTTGTTTTAAAATAAGAGAAGCCAATGGGATAAACACAGACGTTTTGATCATTTATCAACAAAAACTGTCCCTATTCATCAAACCAAATATTTAGATAACACATCCAATTCAATTCCTAAAAAACAAGGCGAGCAAATTTAATGTTAAGCCCACCAAAGCTATAAAATGCAGTGTTTTTTTTCCCCACAAAAGGACAATACATATGCACAAATCCTGACACATGTTTATGCATGGGGAGAATTAGCTTCTTGGACTAATTCTAACACCATCAACCAGAGCTTTTTATTCAAGCTGTGGACAAATTCCTGCTTTCATTTCAGCTCATAGAATCAAAGCCAAGCTGAATTCTTTAACTGAGGACAAAGAAGATTCATTCAAAGCCGAATTCCTCATAACTTTCCAGTGTCGTAAATGTAGTCACAAAGACTACAAATAACTGATTCTATCATTTGGAAGTGTTATGTAAAGTAAGAGTCATACGTCAGTGTGTCACATTGACTTTCTTTACTTGTCAGCAAAGGAAGGGTATCTGTCTCTTTTCAGCTTGAAGTCTCACTTCCAGCTCTGGCCATCAAAGTGGCAGATAAACAGAGGCAGAGCCAAATGCCAGAGTTATTTCAAGACCAAATCTAGTCTGTTATTTTTTATCTTCGACCTGCAGCTTTTCTCATTGCCAATATTAATTACAGAATCATTATTTTAACCAATTAACTTTAGGGCTGCTTCATGCATCATAACTATTTTGTGAAAAACAGCTGTTCTGGATTGAACATTTTACAATAAAATGAACACTCTGCAACACTTTCATTTATTTTGCTGAATGACCGATTTTCAATTATTTTAGCAGCAACATATGGTCACAATGTCCCTTTTCTATAGATTTTTTGAACCAACAGAATTCTGACTCTAGACTCTAGACACCTAATTGAGTGAAAAATAGTTGAATGCTTATTAAATGTAAATTTTAGCGGCAGCTAGATGGGCGAGATGGGCTTTTGGTTTTCCCTCATTTTATCCTGACTGTGTTGTGTAGCCCACATTTAGCCTGTTGGATGAGATCTGGGGCATATTTCAGAAAGTAGGCTGAAGTGAGTTTAACCCTGAACTCTGACTTGATCTGCCCTCAAGAAGGACATTTTTAGTTTTCAGTTGCAGAACAGCAGATTCTAGTTAGTTCAATCAACTCTTAATAAGTTCACTTTGAGTTAAGTGTTACAGTGCATGCAATGTAAGAGGGAGGAGACTGAAATAAAGTTGAGGTTTACTGGAGACAAGCTGCTCTTGACCAGGTAAGGTTCACAGTCACCATAGGAACTGACTCTTGAGTGTAAGTTACCTCACTATCTGGAATAGGCTGTCTCGGTATTGATTTACCTCTCTTTTCTGGAATAAAAAGGGTTAGGGTTAACAAACTCAGAGTTTTCATTTAAACGGCTTTCTGAAACGGGCCCCTGGTGATGTATTTAAACTATCAAGTATTTGTTTGCTTTATCGTCACAGTGAAGTAAAAACCTTGAGCATTACCTCTGGGTAATATTATTTTCAGTGTTTGATGGTAAGGTATTATATGTGCCTTCAATCAGGTTTTAGGTAGATTTTTTTTCCTAGATGAAAGACACATTTCCAGAACACAAACTGAATCAAACATTCATTTCTAGTACTAGATAAGATTGACATTTAGATGTCAAACCAAAACTTGAATGGCCATCAGGCCCTGAATGAGTATTTGACTATCAACAAGTCTTGTTATCATACATATATTTGAGACAGTAATGCAGTGGATTGCTGTTCAAAGAAAGTATTTACTCTACCAGGAATGATAAATGATGATTATTAAGGAAAATCATGGCAGTGCCAGTAATAACTTTTCAGATCAGAACAAAATGCAGAAACCTAAACGACATGTGCATAATTTTGTGCTTGAAGACACAGAAAGCATCAATCTATAAGATAAGGCATGTGTATTCCTTCATTTCAGACATCAGTTTTTATTTGTTCATTTACATAATTTAAAAGAATGCACTGAAATAACATTACATTCACTTTATTCATTTCTAATGTGCCAGTTGTTACTACCTGTTGCCACTAAGTGTCGCTATAGTTTGAATTTTCCGTGTGCAGTTTTCAGACTCAATTTTCTAATTCCTGTGGTTCATTCAATGAAGCAGCTACAGATACAGAAGAATGTAGTGGTTACTGCAGAGACTGTGGAAACGTTGTGTTGTGTTGAGTTATAAATGTGTAGTAGTGAAAGGTAGGTAGAGAGAGATAACTTAAAATCATTAAAATGAATATGAAAAGGTTTTAATATTGTCAAGTTTCATGTAATAGGTAAAATGCTCAATATGTTTTCTTGATTTAGTTTCAGGGCAATTAATTTATAAAGCCTCACTTTGAATTCTCACATGCATTTGGTGATGTGATTTCCAGGATGTACGCCTCTAACAATAACTTATTGTGTAGAATGATGTGTATTCAGTTTGTCTTGTGCAGGTATGGAGTGTAATGGAAATAACACATGTAAAACATTTCCAGTATGGTAACAGAATGTAAAGTAGCTGAATAGTCCTCCTGTAAATGATCAGCACCACTCTGTAGTTACTTTTTAAAAATGCGAATTGTAAGTAAATCAGTTTGATATATTTTGTGTGTTTTCTTGCCAAACCCTTTGGTTTTGATGCTGTCGGTCTAGTTCATCTCTCTTTAAACAATGTGAATTACAGACAGTCAGATTGAAGGTTTCGGCATGGGGACATATTTCTGTTGCAGTGCTGCAACATCTGCTGACTCCTCATAGTGATATATCATATTGATTTAATTTACTTAGTATTTTGTTGGCTTAGATAATACTGACAATATTGGACTGTGATTAAAGTAATATAATTGAAAGCAGACTTTAAACCATACAATGGCTGTGCAGGTTTAAAATCCTGCTTCTCCAATACATTTTAGAAGACATGTATTCTCAACAGGCAGTTCTGACAAAGGTTTAACTTTATCGCTATATATCTTCTGCTTATTTTCTTTTTTAAATAGTTTTGAATAAAAACCTAGACCCCTAAGAAAATAGGGAAATATGTAATTTCTCACAGGCCAATCATTTTCTTGTGTTCTGTACCAAAAATATATTACATTTATTGGCATTAATGTTTAATGTTAATTTTAATATGCAGAAAAAAGAACCTGGTGTTCTGTTTAAGGACTGAACTCTAACCATTTGCTCTTCTCCCAGTTGGCAGGGGGTGTCGTGATGGCGGTGGGTGTTTGGACCTTGGTTGAAAAGAGTGACTACATCAGCCTTCTCTCATCCAAGACCTATGCTGCCTCCGCCTACATACTGGTCCTGGCTGGAGCCATCGTCATGGTAACAGGCGTGCTGGGCTGCTGTGCCACCTTCAAGGAGCAGCGGAGGCTGCTGCGAGTGGTAAGAGATCATCTCAGGATAGAGATAGAGAGAAGAGATAATAGAAGCCACACGTTTGTGAAAGTGTCTGGAACAGAAGTGATCTGGGGGCTCCAAACACTGAATTTAAACAATTAGTCAGATAGGACGAAGTTCTCATAAAAGATTAGTTGATATTTAATCATTTGCAATAAATGTAGGTTATTAACAACTATAACTATGGAAGTCTTTTAAAATTTAGCATTGGCCGATACAGAGTCTAGTTTGACATCAGTTTTTCCTTAATTTTATTGTTATATTTAAACAAAGTATTCAAACTAAATATGTAAATAGTATTACATTTAAAATAAAATTATAAGAGGTAGAAATATGTCTTTCTTTAGAAAAGCTTTGGATCATATGAAGACATCCCTATCTGTTAGTAGAGACTCAGTTTAGATCTCTATGAGAATAGCCAAAAGTAATACGTGGTATGCGTTCATGGCACCAAAAAACTAGTTAGAAACAAAGTGTAGCTTTGTGCCAACATTTTACACTTCAAATCTCAATTCAGCATATTCAAATACATAAAGTACCATACATAGTTAGAATAAAAATATAAATCACAGACAAATGTAATATAAAATGCCAAAGATTTGTCACCCAGGAGCAGATTAGCCTCTGTGAATAGACTTTTCTTTTTTTCAACTTTCTCCCTAGTGGCCAGGAAAATATTGCGTCTTTATCACAAAGACCTCTTATTTTCTGTCAGTTAGACTGTTTAACATGCGAGTTGGGCTGTAAACCCACACGTTTTATTCAGTTGGAGTCAGATGGCTAACCAGGGTATGGTTGGAAGGAGGACATTTTCACATATGGTGAGAATAAGATATGCATACTGTGCAAAATATGAACATATTGATTTTTGTGGTCACTGAGGTCACTCCTGGCGTGTGGTTTAGATTAAAGCCAAAAAGTAAATGCCATGGCTGTAGACAATAGTATTAATACATGATAGCAAATGAGTCTGTGAGGACAGTGTGGTACTATAGAGACACATGTGCTGAGAACCAATTCAAGGCCAATGTGCCAGTATCGGTGTTCAGAGAAAACAAAAACTTGACAGGAAAGGGTATTTTGATTTGACACACACTGTGCAAAGAGAGTGGTCAGAGATAGTTTTCCCACCTGAGACACCTGCATACACACACATGCTCACCCTACTCAGGACTTCAACCAACATGGTCAATTTAAACAGGCACATCAGTGTTCAAATTCAAATGTGTGTGCAAGCTTTGCCAGAAAATGCGTCATCTTTGAGTGTCCTCCAGAATTCGTCACAGCCAGATATTACCATCTTGAGGCAAAACAGATGCTGATCAGTACTGTAGCTTTCATTAAGTAGAGAACAATGAGTAACTCGGGAAACATCTGTACCTGTTGCACAAAATGTAACACATTTATAGCACATTTAATTGGTTACTTTTTAACTTGGCTAATGAAAGTCAAGAAAAACAGTGTTATGGGTATGTTTTTTTTATTATACAATAATGTCTGGTTAGCACGCAGTGTGATGCTCACACACCATTATGTTTTTCTTTATAATGTTAATACATTGAAATAAGGATATTTGGACGAGAGTCTCTTTTTTCTAATCTTATAAAAATTATGTTTATCAAACCTAGACATCAAAAACGGCTTCATTTGACTTAAAACTAGAGTATTATAGTACAATAGTATTATATTGAGTAAAGCTTCACACAGTAATTAAAAACACATGCTTAATTGATTATACTGTAATACTGTATACTGTAAATATAACAAGAAGTTACTACTTTACATCTGTATGAACAGTGTCTGCTGCTTTGGTCCACATTGAACATTCAGGGAAAAACATGTGGGTGTTGACGGCAGATTCCTGTGGCATTTTGAGGCTTTAAAACATAATTGAAAGGTTTATAGTATTTCATAGTATAGTTTATAGTATTTTTGATATTTCAAGGGTACGGTAATATTATTTTCAGTGTTTGATGGTAAGGTATTATATGTGCCTTCAATCAGGTTTTAGGTAGATTTATTTTTATTTTTTCTAGATGAAAGACACATTTCCAGAACACAAACTGAATCAAACATTAATTTCTAGTTCTAGATAAGATTGACATTTAGATGGAAACCAAAACTCGAATGGCCATCAGGCCCTGAATGAGTATTTGACTATCAACAAGTCTTGTTATCATACATACATTTGAGACAGTAATGCAGTGGATTGCAGTTCAAAGAAAGTATTTACTCATCATGGCAGTGCCAGTAATAACTTTTCAGATCAGAATAAAATGCAGAAACTTAAACGACATGTGCATAATTTTGTGCTTGAAGACACAGAAAGCATCCATCTAATAGATAAGGCATGTATATTCCTTCATTTCAGACATCCGTTTTTAATTTTAGTTCATTTACATTATTTAAAAGAATGCACTGAAATAACATTACATTCACTTATGGTTCATTCATTTCTACATCATGTGGGTGTTGACGGCAGATTCCTGTGGCATTTTGAGGCTTTAAAACATAATTGAAAGGTTTAAAGATTTATACTCAGAAAGTCATTTCTTTGTCAAGATTGTTTTATTTGGTACTCAGCAGTTGTGTCTAAATTCAGATGTGTGCTCCAAGCCCTCTGTGCTGTGTGGTTTTTGAAATGCTCGGTGCATCCTGAAGAGCTGAGATTAGGGCGATGAATCACAGTGAAGGAATGAACTTGTCGGCAAGGAGAGATGCTATCGAGATTGTTAAAGAGGGCAAACATAAGGACGGCAGGGCGAGGGGGGACGAGGGGTAGATTAATTGTTTTCCTGTACTTGGTAACTGAGTACCCAAGAGCAGTGGTGATTTGGCAAAACTGTCCTATAACCTAAAGGTCAACAGCTTACACAGCAAAAAAAATGCTGCATCCATAACATCACAAGCTGTTAGGCTTAACTGAGCTTGCTTCAGGCCATATCGGACTGGTTACAAGACTTTTTTTGTGATGCTTGTAAAGCCAAAAGTTTGAGAGAGGTCAGTTAGACAAAGGAAAAAGAGAGCAAAACTTTGGCACTGGAAGAGGGGTGTGGTGTGTGTGTGTGCAAACACACTGGTTCATTTGTTGGAGAATAGAAACATAACTGTGTAATGACTGAGGGAGAGAAGGAAGAAATGTTTTCCATCCAAATGACAGAGCCAAGTGGAAAGTAGTCTTCACAGAGGCTGGATCCACCTGTGGAGAAAGTGACGTTATGCAGTTTGACCGTACTCCTCTATGCCTTTCTCTTTCCTTGATTCTCCTTCTCATTTCCTTTTATTTATAGGAAAGTATCATTGTGAGGAAGAATGTTTTTTTTGGTCAAATACCTCTGAAAGACAATCAGGAGTCAACATTTAAAAGAGCATAATGGCCCAGCTACAGAGCCGAAATGTAAGTTAAAACCAATTACAATTTAAGGACTCTGCCTCTAGCTCTTTAAATGTCGATTTAGTCTCTTAACGCACTTTATGTGATGTATTCATTGGGTCCATTAATAATTGTACAGCATATTCTGTGCTGCAGGTAATAGAATAGAGTAGACAAACGCCCTTTTCCATTGGGGCATTTGGGACAGGGCAAGTTCTGAGAATACAGAAGCTAAGTACTTTTCTGTGTAATTTACTGTTTACCTGTAAAGAAGGAAGTCTTGCAATTCTGGTTATATTACCTCGGCATTTCATTGGCTTTGTACCTTTACTTTGTACAATGACAATAACGTTTAATTAAATCTAATCTAATGTAATCTATCTAATGCACATCAATGGGTATAATGGGGACAGACCCATTGGTGAACCAATGACAGAGCCTAGGTGTGGCAAGAGCAGGCCAAAATTAAAAAAGTGGGGCGACAGAGATTTGCAATTGGTTATGAACCATAAAGAAGCTGTGTCAAGAATGCAAAAACACTGAGCAGAGATGTGTATGTTTAAAACACTCTGACTGTAACAATCTGTACAGATAGAGACACACAATGTGTCATGGTCTGTTCAAATTAGGAAAGTAGCAGCCAAAACCCTGGTGTAAAACAACTGTTGAAAAAAGAAAACAAAAGGAATCCTGAAATGTTGTAACAACCTCAGCAAGATGAGTTCACCAGGCAGGATCGATGTTATATATTTTGTAATATAGCCAGCATGACTTCATCGTACCTCTATGGAGTCTGAAGTAGAGCATTTAAAAAAGGGAAACATTAACCTGCTGGGAGTCATTTTGACAGTAATGAAGCTGTGCCATTAGATAGCCCAGGAGAAGAGTGGCAGACCTGACGTGAAATGAGAGTGCCCAAGAATCACGAAGAGTCCTCTGGAGTCACTGCAGTCACTAATTCAGCCGCCTCGGACTCTCCGCAGCCACTAACTGGTGCTCTGTCACCCCCTGTCCACGTCACTGTCTTTGTGGAATCATTGTGTAATGGCTTTATGTCGGTGTGTACGTGTGCGTTGCGTGAATTTGAAAGAGTGAACTATGAAAATCCAGCTCTGGCACAAGGTCAGAACAACTGGATTCACACTAACTCAGTGGACCTTGTTTGTGACATGATATGATATTATTGAAACCCTTACAGTGGCTGTATTTGGAAAACTTGTGTTTTTTTTTTCTCTACTTTCTTTCTCTTTCTTCTCATATTAATGCTGTGGTTATTTAGCTATCCTCACAAGAAAATGATGAAAAAAGAGAAATTGGCTGTGTCATGGGGTCCTCAACAGGGTAACATTTCAAATTTCAGAAGCCCATGTTGAGCACAATAATACAATGGCAGTTTTAGTTAGTTTTGTAGGTGTGGGTTTTCAGGGACAGCAATGGGCTTAAGAGCCAGGTTACATACAGGCTTTGTCAACAACTAGGTCGTACTGGCCGACCACACCATCAAGTGTTAATAGCAATTCCAAATGTCATGCATACTACATGAGCATTAATGCCCTGAAGTTGCGAGTTCAGCAAGCTGAATTATGAGACAAAGCCCTTTATAGTCGCTATAGGTTCAATAATTAAACTAGCGAGAGGCTTCATTTTTCATGCTTTTCTCCAGACCTTCAGTATATCATCAGAAAGCAGTCTGCTCAGCATTCATACCCCTCAGACCTCAGAGATTGAATCAGTCCAAGCTATCAAATCAATGACCACATACATTTTACCGGGCTGATTTTCTCTCTCTCGTTATCCTTGGCCATTTGGGCCAAGGTTGGGGTCCGATAATATCTTGTCTTTAATTTCTGATCTGGACTTGAGCCTGAAGAGAAAAGCTTTCCTCTACATCCTATGGGTATGGTGAAGTTTCAGAGGTATGGCGATAAGGACTCTCGTGAGGAGTGTGAGGTTTGTCACTGAGCAGTGACTCGTACGTTTTCCAATCTCAGACCCTTGGCTATTGGCCTTGGCTAACAGTTTTGAAGTTACGTCCAGATAATATTCAACCATTCGGTTATGTTCACTGTCATTATGTAGTTTTCATCCACAGCAGATAGCTGTGTACAAGGAAATAGCTTTACTAACCTGCTAAATAACAACTGTCGGGCAAACGTTACAGAATAGATGTTAAACACATTAAGGCATACAGCCGCTGAAGATCACGATATATTTTCTTCAGAAATTGGTATTATTTAGAATGAGTTTGATTGCCAAGTAGGTTTTCACATACAAGGTAGTTGTCTCGGTATGTTGATGCATACAATAAACAATGAACTTGCATTTGGCAGTTTGACAGACATGACACCAAATTCATGATAATGTTGCTTTGTAACTGCAACAATTTCATCAAATCACCTAAAAGGTGATCTATGTCAATGTTGTTTTAAATATTTTTTCAAACTGCCTCTTTTAGCTGTGACTAATCCGCTCTTCTTAATTGTTTCCTGGCTCCACAGTACTTTGTCCTGCTGCTGTGTATCTTCCTGTTGGAGATCCTGGCGGGAGTCCTGGCATATATCTACTACCAGCAGGTAACATTAGGCTGCATCGAGGAGAAATAGGAATTGCGATATCATGAACATATTTTAAAATGATACAGGTGGTTTGGGTTGGAAAAAAAATGTCATCTGTGTTTAGTGGCAAAACATGAACTCATAAAATTAAGAAAGGATGCTTAACAAAAAAAGTGTGTTAATGCACCGACAGTCTGTGCTGAAATGTAATATTGACCATAACAAAACCGGCATGATAAATTAGCTTTCAGGGAGGAAATATAAGATGGCCCATAAAAAAATACTAATATCATGCTGGCTATATTACTTGTGCTTTGTTGAGTTCAAATGGAACGAGAAATGCTCCTAGTTGCTCACATAACAAGGCTGACTGCAGAATCCTCCAAAAAAAAATATTTGGTGAGAAACCAAAGCGCGCTCAATTAGAGCCATTCTCACTTATTTCGCAATGTCCTAATTCTGCAAGGGAATATGTTATGATCTAATTTACCAGAGTCAGTGTTAAAGCTGACTAAAGCTAGCAACCTCCTTCAGCACTCTTTTCCTAAAGCATGCTGCCATGTAGCTCAGCTGCCCAGTGTAGAGGTGTCCTGCTTTCATCCTCACTGCCTCGTTCATAATACACAACTTGTCGTGGGCAGTCACTGAGATCCAGCTCTGTCCTGCTCCTACATCTTTGTCTTCATTTCTTGCGTCCGAAAGGTTTCTGACCCCGCCCTGATTCCCTCCATTCTTCCACCCTTGCTTATTATTTGTTATTATATGTGCCAACCTCACCCACCCACCGTAAAGAAAAACATCAGTCACATCACACCTGCACATGTACGTATAACATACCAGTGTTGCCTCCACCAGGCAAAGACACTTATATCTGCATCTTTCAGTGTATGATGTTACATTTTTAATACTTGTTCTAGTTATGAGTTAAAATCTGAAATCTAAATTTAGCATGTTTGCATCGTAGTATTTACAAGGTGATATTTAGTCCAAAAATACGCTCGGTTATAACATCTTTGGACACAAACCCATGCACTGTGGCACCACTTTTGTATGTTTAACATGTAGCACACTTCAGCTATTAAAAAGAGAAATCCCGTGCTTATCCAATGGCAATTGTCCCAAAATAGCAGATGGTACTACCTTCTTTGCCTGTAGGTGGTGCACATTGACTTGGCATCATCCACGGTTCCTAACTGCTGCTACTGCTGTTACTTTTCTTGTGTAGCCATGCCACCGCCACGTGGGAGATCTAAAATCCGACTAGCTTTTATTTGTATTTGCGTAACGCAGGGCCACAATGGTGTTACCATAACTGTATAGTCTAATTCAGCCATTTTAAACCTTGAATTTCTGATTTCACCTAATTGCCACAGTTTGTCCCAAACTGTCAACAGGTAAAATAGAGATTCTTGCTCCTTATATCCTGCTTTGTCTTCACCAATCAGCTCATCTCTCTACATCTTCCTTTCCTCTTTTCATAATGCATTCCCTTGATATCGCCTTCATGCTTTGATTTACAGTGGTTTCCCAGCTGGCTTGTTGCCATAGAAACTGAGCCCCTCAGACCTCCCGCTCTTCCAGCGAACATTGTCTGCCACTGCTCTAGAGAACAAAAAAAAACCCACAGACTTGTTCTGTCTTTGCCACCTTTTTTTCCCTCGTCTGCATCTCTGTTGCTGTGCATTACATGTCTTACGGTCTAATCCTGTTATCTTTGAATCTCACCAGTTGCAAATTCAACAGTTGCAAGTCATTTATCAGCAGTGGTCTTGTGGTCGCTATGCAGTGAGCTACTATTGTATTTTTCGATGTCTGTTTCTGAACAGTTAAACGAGGAGCTGAAGCAGAACCTGAGAGAGACCATGATTAAGAAGTACGAACAGAAGGGCCATGAACACATCACTAGTGCTGTGGACAAACTGCAGCAGGAGGTGAGTGTCAGCATACCAAAAATGCATACATTGATGGATGTACCAAACATTTTCACAAGTTGGAGGTTTAACATTTAATCATATGTTTTTGGCACTACTCCTAAATGACAACTGATATTTATTTTAATTGTTTTTTGTAGGAATAATCGTTCAATACATTTCAATGGCTCAAGTAGCCTCATAAAAGTATTGTTCACAGCCACACCTTCATATCGTAAACTAACCTGGGTGTCGCGTGAAAAGTTACGTAGACTCAGATGTGGCTTCTTCACTGGAAACCTATCATCCCATCAGATTAGAGACTTGATGATGGCCTTGAGTCACAACACATCCCCTTTGAGTCCCTCTGACTTCTGCTAAGAATGATGGACTTGTCTGCAATCTCTGCTGTAGTTTACCCTCTCTTTTGATCATACCAGTTGACGACGCATTAAGGAATGGCTAAATCAGAGCTACTTACTTATTTACATTTTATGCCCACACTTATTTCCAGTAATTCAAATGGATTCCTTTCATTTCGCTTGGTGCATTTTCACTTTTTAACTTTAAAGTGTAACGAAGCATCTAGTAGCTGGTAAGCTTATTTTTGCGAACGGATAGGAATCCTTTCATCTGGCGAGGTACGCCTACGGGCACATCTAAAGTGCACACATTCAAACACCTTGCATTTCGTTTACTTACTCTTTCCCCATACAAAAACTATGGTTTAAATATCTCCTATTGTAGTTTAACCAGCAGTCATGTGCTGGCCTATATTTTGATGGGAGTTAGTTGCCCAACAGTCAGCAGAGACCGAAGACTCTCAACTGCTCACAGCCAAGAAATAGTCCCTTGTTCAGAGTCAAGGTCGCTGAGCCAGCGTAACACTAAACTAAGCTACTTGCTCAAGCTTCATTCTTACTGCATTGACATCATAGTGGTGTCTTCGAATGTGACTCTCGGTAACAAAGTAAACTATTTCTTTGAATGTTAAAATGTTACCTTCCCATGGAAATAACATTTTGCTCACTATGCTTGTTAAAATATAGTATTTTTTATATTGTATTGATTTTTTGTTGATGTCTATAATGTTTCATGTTTCTGAATGTCTTTGTTTTCCTACTTTATGCCAGTGTTCCAATACGAAGCTCAAATAGGTGTTTTCATCTGTTTCCTCCGTCAGTTCAAATGCTGTGGGAGCAACAGTTCAGCCGACTGGGCCGCGAGCCTCTGGATCCACTCCAGTGACTCAAACGGCAGGGATGTGCCTGACAGCTGCTGCAAGAGCGTCACAGAGTTGTGTGGCAGCAGGAACCACCCCTCTAACATCTACAAGGTGGAGGTGAGGTGATGTGGAGTGCGGGAGGTTGGGTTTCTTTCAGTCCCGGGGACCTGATCTTTATTTCTGCCACGTCTCAGTTTGTCAGAACAGAGATATTTTTCAGTGTAAGAGCAGCTTAGAAAGGAGAACAAACATAGCAAACTTTACACGTAATATTTGTTTCAAATCAGGCTCTTGCATTAGCTTAGGATATGGCCCATGAACACAAGACTTTGCTTTTCATTTAGGGCGGCTGCATCTCTAAACTGGAGAAATTCATCCTGGACCATCTGAAGATCATCGGAGCCGTCGGTGTTGGAGTTGCCTGTGTACAGGTAAGAAAAGGAAGCACTTTTCCATCCACTTGCACACATATAGAGACTAAATAAATGTATAGCACGTAAGCCAAATAATGTTTTCCTTCCCCTCCATTCAATCCCCAGATCATAGGGATGGTGTTTACGTGCTGCCTCTATCGAAGTCTAAAGGCAGAGCCTTACTAAGAGAAGCAGAAGAAGAAAAGAGTGTGGGTGAAGGAGGTAACTTCCCCATCACATGACAAACCCAAAGGTTATTCTCTTTTCTGTGCTCACAGGGGGAGAAACATTTGGCAAAGGATTAAATTACACATATCATCTTGGTAAATATAGGGTGGCAAAATAGTACGGGGTTACTTGAAGTAATTAGGCTCAGGCTAATTGCAGACTCAGCTTTGTCTTGTATATCACGATGCCTGCGAGAAAAGGCACCGGAGAGCAACTGATGAGAATTATATCCTACTGTGCAACTTGACCTCCACGGGACTTAAACATTGTAGTTTTCATCACTCTGATTCCCTCAATGTACATTAATACGTGCGGACCGGGTGCTACGCCAGAGAAGGGTGTAAAGATCAGTGGAATAAAACCGGTACTGGTGCAGAAAATGTCAATCTCCCGGTCCATGCAGCAGCATCCTCAACTTCGTAGCAGCATGGTTTAACAAGCCCACGTCTGGGGCCTTTTGCCTCCACATTAACTTGCCACTCATGCATTTTAAATCTTTGTTCAATATTGGCCTTTAAAACCTTTTAACTGTTAGTTTCTATATTTTGCAGACGATGAATTCCAGCCATTCCTGAGGTGCTTTCTTAAATCATTTTCCTCTAAATGTCTATCAAGTCTTCACAGTGACATGTCAGTGTTTGATCATGTTTTTAATTCAACTTAAACACCTATCAAGATTACCTGACCAGTGTAATTGTACATAAGTGCCATTTGCAGAATTCAAACCTATTTCATTACTGTTAAGTCTTAAGCAAAGTGATTGTGTTATTAGTTATACATACATTGCCACCAATATTGCTCCTAAGAAAGTGTCTCATGCTTCTCCTTTTTTATACACGGGATTTATCCACTGATGCCAAAGTTGTACCTTTTTGTAAGGGCCTACTGTACCTTTCCAGCCTTATTCACCTTATTATTCACTACTGATCTTTCTCTTTCTAGATTGTCTTCTAAAATTGAAGATTTTGTTTACTTTTCGATAGACCATAAGTATGTTTTATTGTATTTAAAAGTCATGATATTTTCCTGTGTGCCCCAAAGACAGCACTAAATTAATCTGCTGTATTTTTGTCTTTGTGATTCTCCAGGAATTAGTTAGAGTGCTAGTTTACCTTCAATAAACATGAAATAACACTTAACTATGCTTTTGCTGTTTGCTCTCTCAGCAAGTGTTGGGCAGCTGTTGGCGACGTTGCAACAGTGTAAAAAGCCTCAGCTACGTTTTTTTATTCCGTTGATAACTTTGAACGGTAGTACCGCAACGATGCTGAGCATGTCATTCACTCAGAGTTAGCAGGCTGTGTCATCACCAAAACTGCCAAATGAAAAAACATTATTGTCGAATACAAAAAAGCATGTGCCTGTAACCAGTGGTCCTTGTATAATTACAGCTTACAGGTGCATTAGTGTATTAACCCCAAGTCAATTCCCTAATGTCACTGTACAGTGGTGATTTAGGTTGTTAGAATGTCTGACATTTTCGTAACTGCTGCTGCTGCTGGATTGTATGGCGTTTACCAGTGCGCCTACTTACTGGGATACTTTTCTCTTAGGACTCTAGGCTAGCTCATCTTACCCCCTGCATTGTCGGGAGTGACTGTGCATCACTGCCATTGTGTAACAGCAGCAGTTGCTTTGTGCAAACACAGGGAGGCAGTGCTTGCCAGGCTTTCACCAACAACACAACAACACACAGGAGAATACAGCTGTTATTAGTGTGTGCAATAACACCCAGAGGCTGTGGAGGATTACCCCCCACCCCCCAACCTCATCCGCACTCCTCCCCAGTTCACAGTAGCTGGAAGGGTTTCACACGGTTTACAAAGTCTTGCGGGCTTGGCATTATTTGAATTAGCTCACAACAGAAAATATCCCTTGGTCGTCAAACGTTACCTGCATTTAGTTTTGTGGAACAAATGCTTGATTCATCAAGAAATATGTCTCTCCGTGTGCTGTGTAATGAGCTGATAGGGAAATCAAAAGACATCGGGTCAGCTCACAGCCACAGACTGCTAATTGATTTGAATTAGGATTGCAAACAGTGCAAATTAAGCCATTTCTCTTTTGTTTTGCATAGCAGGCACACCTTGCGAAATGAAACCTGCGTGTATTGTCATGGTAGGCCTTGATTGTGTTCTGACAGCACACCTTGTAAAAGCCGAGTCATCCCGGGCAAAATGATTAGGTGAGGCTTTTCCTTTGCCCTTCTTCTTTAAGCATTTAACGCTTCCGTTATGGTAAAAGTAGTTCAACACGTTGCAACTTTAACAGGGCACTTTTCCGAAGACTGGACATCTGGGAAATTCAAGGCGCCCGCCTCGCCACACAGTCATCGTGTTCGCTTGAGTTCAACTCTAAATCAATGACAAAAGAATGTCGGTGAACTTTTGAACAACCAATCGTGCCCTTCTGATGAAAACGCCGCTAAATCTCCCTCTTTCTTGCCTCCCTGCCTTCTCTGCTTGCGTACTTTTGACAGCCCACATACAGCCTAACACAAAGGGTATGCTGATAATGCTAGGGCATGACATTTCCAAAATATCTCCTGTAATACTGGCTAAGCAGTTGTCCATTCGGTGCGCATGTCAGCCGCTGCGACTTGGCCTGTTTAGCCCATCCAGCAGAGAGCTAGGCTATTTTCAGCACTCTTGTGCACCCTCCACCTTAACCCTTTTCCCTGGGAGGTGATTTGCTTTCTGGGCCTATGGGACAAACAGACACACGGGGAGCTGTGCGGCGGTTTGTCGGCAGCTGATGACAGGAGGGGGAACGCTGAGTCACTCGTTCCCAGGGTGGCCCAAGGGCAGGAGGACCCAAGGGTACATAGACCTGTATCTAATTTGGGCGTAGTTTGTAGAATTTTTTGCTTTAACTTTTTGCTCCCGAAATTAAGAAATCATTATTTCTGGTTTGGTTTCCAGGTTCTATCGATCATGTGCTAAAATGATTCCTTTTTCGCTGGTGTCCAGTGAAGGCTAGTTATGCTAAGTATTGGTTATGGTAGAGTTTAGGGTTATCTTCAAGGTAAAAAATGTAAACTAAAGATGGAGACACCAGGGTGGTTACCCAAAGGTGACTTAAATACATCCCAGGGGTCATGAAGATTCATGGCCTTGAAGATGGTGTAAGACTCAAGCTTGCCTGTTTTTTCACAATCTGCTTTATACTCCTGTGAATTGCTGTACCTCCCCAGACCACTGACTCGGACAATAGACATGTGCACTCTTTGACAAGGGACTGTGAATCAACCATTGCATTGAGTTCAAGTGCAAAAAAAAAAAGTTCGGAACTACCAAGCAACACAGCAACATGTGCGTGTGTACATGACAAAAAGAGATAGGAAATGCGAAAGCACTGCATGTAATCGGAGAACATTTTTACAAGGGCTATAGTGGGGACTGTTGTATTCAGCCAGCTAATCCTTTGCTGTTACTACAGCTGAATATTGGAGGTCCGAACATAATCTGCTGTCACTTCAGGCTGTACCAATGCTCCGCTTCCCAGACACCTCTGCTGCAGGCACAGATATCAAGGGTTTTTTCATTTTCATTCAAGACCATGGCTGTTTACATTGTGTGTATGTGTGAGGAGGGAGGGGGTTATGAATGTAATCTCGTGTCTGTAGATGGCACCAACATTCTTGGCCAATCAATCTCAATAAAATTGAAAAAAGAATTGTCTTGGCTGTCAAGGGCTGCCAACTGAGATGGAAATTAATTGCAAAATCCAATGCATTGAAAATATCCACTTGCGAAAAAGAATAGGGGCTTCGCTGTGCCTGTACACCTGTGCATATATAGAGGCCGAATGTAACCCCTCAGTTGGGAAACATACCCAGATATTGTTTCATTGAAAACCAAAATATGATATACAGTATACAGTATACCATAATATACAGTATAATATAGCATGTTTAGTACAGATTAACAGCTTCTACGTCATGCACTTGATGATAGTGACTGGGTGCAGGGACAAGCCTCATCATACTGTCGAAGGAACTTAAAAAAAAAACACTTTTATTGTGCTCATATACAGTATATTTGGATGTTTATTTTTACACTCTCGTGAACAGTGCTGTTAATTGCTGATTTCACATATTTTGGGAGTTGTATGATCATGAAAGTCATCTGAGTTTGCTACAGTCTTAGAAGGACTGCCTCAGCGAAGTGAGAGACTTTGAGCCTTGGCCGCTTTCAAGCTCCCCTCAGACTAATGCTGAATGCTCAGCTGTGTGAAATAAAACCTCTCACTGAGCCGCTGCTCGGCTTTTAGGAGGTGTCACTTGTGCAAGGAGCCACTACGACGATGCACATCAGGGTAAAGCTCCTGTTTGCTCTGATCCCTCTGCATGCGGGTACAGTATTGTATACGCCATACGTCACTATCTCTGTCACTCACTCCCCCACTCTTGAGCCCTCGCTCCCTGCAGCGTAGCTGCACCAACATCTGGATCTGCATCCTCTTCCATCTTCTGGGTCACATCCCATGTAGGCAGAGGAGATTCCGAGTCCTGGGGTGTTTAAACCTTCTCCGCGGCCCCTCAACCAGCTGGCATTTAATCATCCTCTGGGGGGGGGGGGCAAGATGCGGTGGAGGGGTAATACTTTCGGTTTGTACCCCCTCAGGGACGTCAGCAGGATTCCAGCAGCAGACGTGGTATGCTGAATTGGAGAAGCCCTTATAGGTCAAATTATCCAATATTTCACTAAATCAACAAAGATTATTAAAAGAAAAGGCCCAATGATTATTATTATAGATTTATTAAGTAAAACCTTTTTTTTTTGCATTAGGGTTAAATTGTGTAATTTTACAGTAAACGTAGCTAAGTAATAAGTAGATCATGCTTTAACAAATGCACTAAATTGCTTTCCACCCGGTTTAAATCAAGTTTACATTTCTATGTGAATAATTATGATTTGCCAAATAAACTCTTATTTCTTGTTGATTTGACATTGTTGACACTGTGGATGTGCATGATTTTTATAGGACAGCGAACATGGACATGAAGTACAGCTCAACAGTCGGTGTTCTCTGCAACATTTTTACATCACCAACTAATACCCTCTAATGCATAATGTATTCAATTATGAAAGTAACAGAGATGCCCACAGATAAACATTAATCAAAAAAAAATACTTGCACAAAGTCTAAGGTATATAGAAGTACAGCCCCACTGCTCCAGTTATTTAACACCAAGCTGCAATCAGTCCTCAAATCCTTGGAGACGAGTTTAAGAGGTGGTGGCTCGGCCGGGGTGGATCTTAAATGATGTCGTGAGCCTGCCGCAGGCATCAAGGAGGTGTAGATTGAGACCTGGTGATATCCTATGCTGTGTTCACAAGAGCTAGAAAGCTTTACTACACTGTGCATTTCCAATTATAGGTAGCTTCAATGTATTAAAGTGATAATGACAGGGCACAAGTGAGCATGCTAATCTGTTTTGTGTGTGCAGCCATGCATTTGGTAATTTGTATTAATTTTGATATTATAATATTTTAAAAGTTGCAGGCACACTTCATTTGACAGCACTGGCGGTCATGGACTCCGATCCACACCTGATCAGAGCTAACAGGGACATTAGATGTGCATTCAAAGATTTCCTAAGTCAATAATGAAATGCATGTCAACTTGCTTGGATTAGGCTGTGATTTGAGATGAGGATGTAGGTATTTGCTATAATGTATTTAACTCAACAAATCAAATAAATTGTTCATGCAGGTAAAAGCATAATTAAAGATTAACCGCAGGCCAAAATCAATGTGGTGCCCGTTTTTAATGGAGTTTTAAGAGCTGTGCGTACCTGCAGTTGCTTTGGACTGAAAGGTGAGGAACTACATGGTAATTAATAATCTTTCCAAAGGTTTCACCCATACTGTATTTATTTATCCATTGTAAATGTGTGCCTCGTACTAAATGCCTCGTGACTGAAAAGTAGAAATACCTCTTCTTTAAATCATGTCTTATACCTAAATAGTGGTTAAAAAAAAAGAACAACACATTTTCCATTGACAGTCATGCTGACTTGAAAGAACTAGCGTTTGTATGAATAAATGTAATTCATGTAAAACCACATAAGAAGGAATGTAGATTGACACACACGCACGCACAGCCCCCATCCCCAGGCCAGTGCAAGCCCTTTCCATATGATTCATCTCTCTTGACACTCAGGTCATCAGCTCAACATGGCAATGAATGAATGAATTTCCCATCATGCCGAAGTAAACAGCAAACACAAGATGGGCCCAGGATGTCTTAGTCAAGCTGTCTCTTGCATTATAGTTATATAATGGAAGAGGCCATGTATGTGTGTGTGGGTTTGATCTGAGTTCCTCTTATATGCAACAGCATTTTGACTTTGCTTTTTTGAAGGTTGTGGAGGTGGCAGATAGCTCCAAAGAGTATCGTTTGTAAAGGTCATTATGAGTTATCCTCATTCTCTGAAAATAAAAAATACTTTTCCTGTATCAATGACTCCTGATCAGACTCACAGCTTCTACTACAGCTCTACTGAATGTCCAACCCAGTGTCTCATGAGTCTCAGATTGATTGGTCCAGATGTTGTTTATGTTCGGTATATATTATATATACCGAATAAGATATTCAGAACAGTGAAAGGTTAACTATTAATCTGTTTTTAATGTGTATCCATTATATGTTAATACTGCTGTATTGTTGTTTCAAGCTTTAAGTGACTAGAACAAGAAAGATTACAGTCAAACTTTTTTCATGGTTTATGTTGGACACAGGTAGGAAACCTGCCTTTTTTTTTGCAGATGCTAAGGGTATGGTTTTAGTTATCAAAAAAATCAGTTTACTAGAAATGAAATTCAAATGACTTTTAGCTTCCTGTGTAACAGCTAACTGGAGAATTGTTCAGCTCTAGCGAAGTCCTAGCTAGCTACTTTCTAGGTCAGCTTGGGGATCGTGTCACATTGTGTTCACATCCCATTAGCTCACTGTTAAATTGCCTCAAACATACTACAACAGTCCTTGAATCTTTTTCGTCTTGACATTAATTAAGTCATAGTGATTTGTTATCTGACAGCAGTTGTGCCACGTGACTGTGTGTAAAGCCAATCACAGGGTACGAAGGCAGGTTGTGCATATGCATCGTCGAACTAGCTAGGAGGGTTGAAGCTGCCAGCTCTGAATGCAACACGGAGGAGAAAATGGGTGTGCGTGCGTGCGTTCATTGTGCTCTGGCTTTGAACTACAATCTACTTATAGAGCACAGTGGATGTACTAAGGTCAATATGGCACGGATGGACTGAAAGGCCAAAGTCTGGTGCCACAGTAGCAAAACTTTGTCGGGACATTTACCTGAAATGTTTCAGAGGGGCAGTGTGTGATAACGCTAATGTCTCTTCGCACATTTTCTTGAACTTTTCCTGTCAGCGGCCTGGTCAAAATTCCAGGAATGTTAGAATACAATGGGAACATTCCAAGGGAGCAAATTATTTGCCTCCATCATGTTTAAGCCAAGCACCAACACTCACCTGAATGTTTAAAACACATTTCCGCACAAATGAATCAGAAATTGTCCTGCTGTGTTCTTCACATGTGAACGACACAGGCTTGAAAATGTCCAGACCCAATTTTTGCAGATATTTACTAGCATTCACATATGGAAACATGGTTACATTATCTGACTAGACAACAACTGTCAATATTGAATTGCATTTAATACATTTTGTTACGTATATTATTTGTCATTTGTTAAATGGTGTTATTCATTATTTAATTAATATATTAATTAAACGTGATGTTAATATGTAATTAAACAATTATAAATGATGTGCCTTTATTGGACAGTAACTGACTGATGAAAATATATATATTCATGTGTAATGATCTGATGATCTGATGGTCTTGAATGAGTCCAGCCTCCTCCCCCATACTTTCTATGGGTGCACATTGCACAGAATCATTCAGTGAACAGTAAAGTGGACTCACATGAAAAATATGTAGTGAATATATGTACACTGTGCCTCAGGGAAGCTTTTGAACAGCATTTTTTTCATACATACACATTGACGTCCATGGATAGCTCATTAGGAAAATTCATTGGTCCTGACATGAGAGTGTGCTGCTCAGATCCCGAGGCTTAGCCTGCCTTTCTCAACAGTTTAGTGTACATGGTTCCTGATTATCCATGAAACATAATGAAATAAGAACCAGAGGCTCAAGTACTATGATATTTTTTGTTAGTGTGAATCTGGAAAGTGTGAATTGTTCTCTTGATCTGGTTATTGTTACCCACCTGACACTGAAAATACAGGACTCAAACGCTACTCGGTCAACATCAGGAAAACGTGCAAAAAGGTTTCAAAGATGTCTTGTCCGGCAAAACGATCATCACAAAAACAGACTTGAATGTTTTTTCACAAAAAACAGACAGAACACTGGTTTGAGAGCTTGCTAAAATGGCTTGTTGCTTGATGCATGGAACAAGACGAGCTGGCACAGCACAGGGGAAGACAAGGGCTATTTAAGCATGAGATAAGAGGGAACAGGTCGAAACAATCAGGGCGGGGCAAATACTGATGAAGGTGGGAAAACACACAAAGGAAGAAAGTAAAGGGGAAGGCAACGAAACAACACGCCAGGAAGTGATTGACAAGACCAGACAGGAGTGAAAACACACTAAGCATAACCTACCATTACATAAATGACATGACAAGAACTTTAACATAACTTAATACGACATAAATAAGATGAGATGGCAATTATTGAATCTGTTAAATATATGTATGTCCAATTTGACATTCAAATAAAAATAAATGAAACAAGCTACCAACTGAAATAGATGTTATGTTATGTCATGTTTAATTTTTACTGCAGTTTGCAAACTTACTGAAGAGAGTTGTAATCGTTTATGAACACATACCTTTGTAGACACATCGACAAAGAGACAAACTGATCAACCAGCAGTCTAGCAAGAGCCTCCCTAATAGCGTGGTCAGCTCTGAAACAAGTGCAATCTGTAACAAGTAAATGGGAGCAGCCAACTAATGATATCTATTTCAATTTTTTGTAAGCCCGGTTGCCTGAATATGGGGCACAGGGTGATTCATCACAGAATCATCCTTGCAAAATCATAAAAATGAGCTTCATAAACCAGCCTCCTTCCATCTTGCTCTCTCTCTATCTGTCTTTTTGGTCTTTTTCCTTCCGTTTGCAGGTCAGTGCCCCTCAACATTTGTCCACATGACTGTGCAGTCAACCTATCCGCCCTGACAAGGACGGTTTTACCAGACGCTCATTTAGGAATGGGTTAAGACTGCTTCGGTGACTCAATTGAGATGCATCCGAGGATGTTTTTCCATCTCTGGGCCCCGAATGCACGTTTGGGACATTATGATGATCAATTCACATTATTCTCATCTATCACCTGTGTCACATTTAAACTGTGAATATTTAGACACATTCCTCACATTGTAAGTCTTTTTTCAAGGCTGTCAAAGAGCTTGCTAATTGATTAAACCTCTCTTTGCTGGACATCTGCTTCCTGTGGCTGCAGCATCCCATGCCCTGTCCATTTTTGTGTGGTTGGAACATAATATCACACACAATATTACAGCTATATTACAGACTGAATGGCCATTTTTATCCTGCTGCCATTAGATTAATGTGGTTGGGTCTGAACCTATCAATGATGATATAACAATATCTGTGCACTGGCCATCGCTCCAAAAATCACTTGGTCTTTTGCCAGAACGAACGCCTGCACATACAGTCCAATGGGGGATGAAGAGAGACTTGTGAGTTAACAGGTTACTGAGGTGGTTCAGTGGGGAAAAATCATTTTCTCCATCTTATAAAATGATATTCTCCAAATATGGTATTTTGCATATGTGCAATTTATATGTATATGTATATATTGTAGTTACATTTTAATTATGTTTTTTAGGACAGGACAGTCAGTAGGGGGTAACAAGCATTCACACCCAGTTACAAATTGATCTCCTTAATTCCACAGGATTCTGTCTGATTGAACTCTGACACAAGAACATGCAAGGCTCTTCAATCGAAGTGAGAGACAGGTCGGGAGGGACCTGTCATTCAGGAAATGTTGCTTTGTCTTTGACTAAAGCCACTTATTTTGGTCAGTTCAACTTGAAGACTCTGGAGCGGTAATAATAATTTAGTGGCCTTGGGGAAACAGTCACATTTGAACATTTCAGTGTTGATATATATATATATATATATATATATATATATATATATATATATATATATATATATATATATATATATATATATATATATATATATATATATATATATATATATATATATTGCACATGTTCAATATAACCTTTGTGCGATTCTGCTCAACCTGGAATTTTCTACATTGGTGTGGGATCTGTCTTCACTTCAAGCATGGAAAAGCAGATGGAAGAACTGGAGCAGGCCATTGAGGAGACTTTCTGCCACTTGGGAAGTCTGACGCAGTAGAGGATGGACATATCCCAGGGGGAACCCCATTCCATCGGCCCAGATGGATCAAGCGGATGCGTCGCCCCATACAGGATCGAAGGCCAGCATCAGCTTGCTACAGGCTTACCTCGCCACAATTGATCACTTCCCCTGCCACAACAGGGACGCTTCACTGACCAGAGCAGAGAGCAGTTAGCCCAGCGCCGCTACTGCCAGGAAGGAGAAAATCTAAGGACTGGCCACAGATGTGCAGCTGTATGCCCAGCATGGCTACCCGCAGTAGAAGCACTAACACCAGAGCGGCTGAATCAGCATGTTTACTTCACTATCGTTTGCGAAGGCGAACATACTGAAGTGGTGCTCTCCACCCAGCCTGCCCAGCAGAAGGCACCCAGTGAGGGGGAAGAGGAGGAGGCTCAAGAGGAATAAGTTTGCCAGGCTTAATTTGCAGCAAGACTATGTCAGCGTAGGGATCCGATCTACAGCCGACGTCTTCCACGCCTAGCTGACTGCTGCTACCGGTGTGAAGAGCCTGGCCACATCGCACGCAACTGCCCACTTTCAAAACCCAAAGACAGAGCCCCCCAACCAATGGGAAACGGTGGGGGAGTGGTCAAGTGAGGGGACCATCACTCCATCCTCAATATCTGGTGGGGGCCCAAATGGAGAGGGTAGGAGTGGATATCCGTGGGCCTTTCCCTAACCCCAATTGTGTTGTTGTCACCAAGGGTGAGACTGTTGTTGTGTTTGGTTACACTGGTCAGGGTATGGGTGTGTTATCACTGTTATCTGAATAAATATTGCCCCCTTTTTCCTAGGAGTGCACATGTTCAATATAACCTCTGTCTCCGATTCTGCTCAACCTCAAATTCGCCACAGTAATCATAAATATGAGTACATGCAGCTTAAAATGTACTTGGATGCTATTTGCCTGTGTAATGTGTGTTCATGTGGTGTGGTAGATAGGGTGGGCAATACTGCAAAATGTGTTATGGAGTCTATACCGAGTAAATACAACTTCAGTATTGCCGAGACCGATTCCGATACTTTTATGAGAAAAGTGGCTTATCTACTGTGTGTAGGGGAAATAAACATGTTATATTTTATGAACTGAATGCATCATTAATAATCACATTTAAATACAATTATTAATTTTGATGATAATTGAATGACATTGTGATTGTTCCTTTAATGAATTATCATGACTGATCATAATCTGGTCTGGTTGGGGTTTGGCGATTCCTCTCCTCCTCCCTCCGTCTGCTTTGCAGCTCCGAGTTCTCTTTTGGGTGTGTCGTTTGTATACATTTGTGGTGTTGTAACTTATTTGTGTTTTGCAAACATTGCATCTTGCAGTATTTTGGTCTGCAGCTGTAAAATAACACCAAACAGCGCTCCCCTTTCTTCTCTGCCATCCTGTGGCCAGCAGTACACCGCTGAATGACGTGACTGCACGCCAATCGGGGTGGGGGGGTTAGCAACGGAGTTTACACAACTCAAATGTATGTGTCGATTCCTTCACACAAATATCGATCCGATACCAATACCAACGATAACTCGATATTTGAGATCGATCCCTCCACCCTTAGTGCTAGATTCAAAAACCAAAGAAATGCAAAATAAGTCTGTTGACGTAAGTTCAGATGATATCTTGGCTATGTTTGCATCTATTTTTTAATGTTGATTACTTGTCCATTTTGAATCTGCTAGTGTCTCGGAGTGAAATGGTAAATTCGCACACATGTATTTCTAGTTGCACGCCCTGGGCAAGTACAGACACTTAATACAAATGCAAATAATACAAATACTTACCTACTGGTCTGCCTCCAATCTTCTTCTTCTGTCCGATATCTATACATGTGTTGCATGTGTAGTGTCCATCAGGTGTGAGATGCAGCAGCTGTTTTAAAGTCAGCAGAGTGACAATATTCTATGCTGATGTGCATGAGTCATAAACCCAAAACTGTGAATGGTGAATATAAGGCCACTGTCGGCCATTGAACCAGAAAGCCAGGGGTGGCTGTGTGAGTGTGTTGAGGACATTTGTCCATCTTTAAGATTTTATTGACCCCATGTTTGTGTTGCCTGCAAACCATTCTTAAAATCAAAAGAGAAAACTGAAATAATTCCCCATTAATTCTCTGTATTTTTTATCTGACGTATGGATAATGACAACTCTAAATTGTTCCATATGGTTAAGTAAAAAGGGAAATACATTCTGAAAATGTTCATATTTAATGAACCATGTTGATGATAAACCTGAAATTTTGAAAAATAAGTGCAATAACACATGTTTACTTGGGCTGTAAAACGAATTACATTCTTTGTGAATTATTAATCGCATTAACCAATATTTGCTGTGAGAAGCATTGAAAAATATTCAACAGGATTTTCGAAGATGAGTGAATATATAAGTAGGCCTTATGAATTTTAAGTGAACACCTCTTTTATTTCCCTTGCGATCAAATTATTATTTTTTCGCTATTAACATTGAATTATGGACCAAAATAAAAATCTAAAATATGAAATATTTCCTTTGACCTGAATAATATTTGTATATATCTTGTATGACAAAAAAACAAGCAAAACATATTGTGGCAACATAATAGTCCAATGGTTAAAAAATGCTTTACTTCAGGAATTACACAGAAAAGAGTTTATATGACTGTTGAATTGTAACGTAACTGTAATAGTAAATGTAATGTATTACTGTTTTGATGTGATGTACCTGTAATTTGTTAGGTGAAACGGGAACATGTCATTTCGCTTCCAGATCACATCTATTTATTCTTATCTTAAACATAACTTTCTCTGCATTCTTATTATTTCCATTCAGTGCTTCTCTCATTCCATATTTCTTCATTCACATCAGAAACACATTTCACCAAACTTATTATTTCAATAATAAACATCTTTTTACCGTAAAGTATAATGAACATTCTTAACATTTAATAATTTTTTACACTATTGCACTATTTAACTCACCACTTCTCACTTTTATAGTGATATACAAAACGGAAAATAATGCTTTAGAATGCATCTACATCTAACAAAGTGAACTTTCTATAAAACGTATTCAAATATAAACATTTACAGTGTAGAGGAGCCTTAGTACTATTCAAATATGCTAACGGGCCTGCGACGTCACCGCTGCTACGTCGCTCGGACACACAATATTCATATTTAATATGCAAACACACATTTCAAACGGTCTACACTCTCAACAGTGAGCAAAAAATCTACTGACTTTAAATGCAGGGTTTTGAACCGTAAACCCTCTACTTGCCTGTCATTTTTTTAGGTGAAACAGGAACAGTGAGGACAAACGCACATGTCGTTTTCCTTCCAGATCACATCTGAAGTGTTACTGTTACAATAGAGATTTTGTTTTATAGAGGAATGAAATATGCAGTGTGTTCGCCTGTGTTAACCTGTTCACAGATGATGTCAGACTATCAGTACATTCAAACCATTTGTTTTGTTTTTAAATAGAACCGGTTATGTGTGCGGAAAACTGAAATCTGAAAGTGCTATAGCTTTTCACCTTTCCTTCCTCATGTCACCTTAACTAATGGATTAAGCAGAGTTTTATATGGTGTGTCATAGTGGATTTCTGAAGTTTGCAGCTTTAAAAGTTTGGTTTGGATTAGATGGGGTATGCTGTGTTGTTTGATTCTCTTCTCTCTGTGTTGTTATATGCTGGGTCTTTCTACCGGCAGGATCTGTGGTCTTTGTTATTTTAAGACCTTCTTTTTTTTCCATGCCACGCGCACAGACATCCGAGGGCCAAAAGAAAGGGGGAAAACAAATGTGACACGAGGAGGCAACCACCCGCAGGTGATCCGCAGATCATCCCACTGTTACCACACTCGTTTGCCCTCTCCAGTTCGTCTGTTTGTTTAAAAAAGAACAAAACGAAAGCTGTTGTAGTCACAGTAGGGGAAAAAATAACAGGGACTTAGTCACGCTGGAGAAAAAGTACCTAAGGGGAATCCACTTCAGTCGGACAGGCAGCTCAGCTTCAGTGTATTAAAAGATGAGGAGGATGAACAAGTTTGATGGGATTTCAATTTAAATTCCCTTCGTACTCTTCCCTGAAACATCCTTCAACTTGTTTCGAAGAAAAAAAATGGTTACTTATTTTTACGATCCAACAATTCGGTACACTTGGTAAAAAATGTATGTTATTTATATAGAGCCAAATATATAGCCATTATACATCATCTTAAGGCACTAAACAGTTGAGACCTTACTACATAATTCAGAGAGAGAAAAATCAACAGATCCCACACTCAACACTCGGCGACAATAGAGAGGAACAACTTCCTTGTGACATAATAGAAACATGAAAAGATAAACACATCAATACTAATTTAACAGGAAAGAATATGTTACTAATAACATACAGTATATAAATGCTTCATTGTCTCTCTGTCATAACTGAGTGGTAGTAAGGCAACTTGCACAACACTGGGACCGGCAGCCTAAAGGAATTTATTAATTAAATATTATCTGAAACTGTTTATTCTTATTGGGTCAGTGGGGCTGCTGGAGCCAATATCAGCTTTCTAGGGGCGATGGCAGCGTACACCTCGTAAAAGTCCCCACTCTATCGCAGTCTGACGCATAGAGACAGCCAACCATTCACTCTCAGATTTGGACTGTGGAAGGAAGACGGTGTACCCAAAGAGAACCCAGACACGGGAAGGGCTTGCAAACTCCACACATAAAGGCCATGAACCCAGAACCTTCTTGCCAACCACTGCTCTACCATGCAGCCCTGATGGAACTCAATCATAAGTCATTTTGTTTCTTACACTTGTGCTTTTTTTTTATTACTAATCAAAATATCTGCTTTCGGACATGCACTGAAGTCTGAACTGTATGAGAGACCCTCTATCCACTCAGTGTCCTGCCTCCTGTATCCCTAATCCATGTGCTTCCCCTTTTAAACACGTTCTTACTGTTTTGATAGCTTTTGTCCCATACAATCTCTCATATGTGAACAACACACTGAAAAGTGTCAGCATTCACATTTTCCAGAGATTATGTCTGCAAAAAACGTTCATGTAAATAAGGAGATATAGAGGTCCCAAAATGTTTATCTACAGAAAGTTATTTTAGTTTTTTCTATTTATTTTAGTTTTTGAGTGTAGGTTTAATTATATAATTGAATGAGTGGTTGGATCATTATAATATGGTCAAACCACTTCCATTTGTGTAAATTCCTTTTAAGTAGAATTCTTCAAAGGTGTACAATAGTAAATTGGTTTTTAATTTCACCTGTCTTTATCTTCAAAGCACTTAACTTCCTGCCATCATGTGTTTTCCCACCCTTGTGATTAACTGATTTGCCTCACCTGTGTCCAATTGTCTCCTCCCAGTATGTATACCCTTGTGTTCCTTGTCTGCTTGCTTGTGCAGAGTTCCCCAGCTATTTCCCATGGAGTATTTCTCGTGTGTTTTTGAATCCTGCTTCTAGACTTTGTGCCTTTGCCTGTCTTTCTGAATTCCACATGTATGTCGTGTTCTTTGATTCCTCCAGCTCGAAGGACGGACCGCTCAGGACGGGTTTTATAGGGGAATAAAGGGGGTTCGATCGATGTCTCTCCGGCTCCGAGCCGGGCAGCCGAAGCGCCCCCTGGCGGGGACCGAAGAGTCCCGAGTCAGGTCTCGCAACCGAAGAGCCTCGTATGTTGCGTCGCAGCGCATTAAATAGTGGTGCATACATTTATTCCTTTTGTTTAAACTATAGGGGGGCGGTGTTCATTACATGAGGTTGGTCCAGGGGTGTGTCCAACTAGTTCGTGGCGTATCGTTCGGCGGTCCGTTTAACATGAGTTGCATTTTTTTAGTTACAGTTACATTCCTTTGAATTACAGGCTATATGCATTTCTTTGCTTTGCTTCTTAACTAACCTGGTGTGGGGGGATGCTTTTGCATGTCTTAAGCTCGAGACCAAGGTTGGGGTAGAGCCATTACCTGTGCATTGTAATTGTTGAGTATCTGTGTGCTTTCATGGTTGCCACAGTCTAACATTTTAAGTTATGCAGCAACATAAACATCTCTTTATGAACTTGTAAATAATACGCTTTATAACATTCCTGAGCATATAACTGAACAACGGAATAATAAAATACATTAAATATTTGATTAAATTACATTTAAATCTGATCTGGTTATCTAAATATTAATCAATTGTGTATTTGTTTGCTTGTGGGCCTTTCCATGGGGGGTGCATATGGCTTAAAAGACCTTACATGTACTGACATATATTTGTAACAAACTCTGGCTTACTGTCTTAGCCTTATTATAGAAGGCACTATGAATCTGCTGAGGTTGCTGTCTGTATCTCTGAACATCAAACTCCCCTGTTAGTTTTAAGATAGAAATTGAGTGTTTGTATAATGCTGTGTATAATAGTGCGACCCCATTAGTGCTCATGGATATGAATTCAAACAAGACTAAAATGCTAATCTTCAACCCACTCAATGTCCCCTTACTGCACATGTATCCAGATCGTTCAGCTGTATGTTTACTCTAGACAAACAAGATTCATTAGACCATCATTTGTTGGAATAAAAGCTACAAAGGAACACAAAATGTTCCTTGTACTTTTATCTGTGAACGTTGTCACATTCATTCTAATGATTGCTATTTCAGCTACATTGCAAAGTCCTTACCATTACACGATGACAAACACGGTGGTTGTCACAAAGATAGAAGGTGGGTCAGATATCGAATAAAAAAATAGAAGATGGCTTGAGTCGCAAAAACAGATTTAGGTGATTTTATTTACAAAAATAGTGGAAAAACACAATGAACTGTTCAAAAAAACAAAATAAATAGCAGCTGCAGGTAGGTTTTGCTCGGTTCACATGCCCGGTTTACAGCCACCATCAGACTCTCCTGAGCTGTTTGCCAGAGGCTTACATACACCTGAGCCCCTCCCCCTAGACCAACCAAATGTTTATCCATATCAATTCACTTCATTACTTCATACATGTACATTTTAAGGCATAGTCTACCAATACCTTATCGCCACATATCAAAAGATGCACCATATTTTGGTCCACTAATGTACATACACCCCAAAACACACATTTTATTAACATCATCATTTCCCCATGATCCCTGCACACATGGTCTCCCATTGTCTGTACACCTGCCCTAAACTGATCCAGCTTCATATAATCAGGCAGTACTCAGCACCTCTGTTTTGAACCTAGGGACTGTGAAAGAGAGGGACAGTAGATTATGAAGATACACAGCAAAATACTTTCTTTCAAGGTTTGTATTAATAACCGAACTGACCTTAACCAGGTTAGGACCTAGTGTGATTATTTAGAGTGATTATTAGAGTGATCAACCTTCTATTTCAGCGCTATGGCTGCGTTTAAATGTGTTATTGAAGAGTGACTTGTGGTGTGTGCACTCGCCAGTAAATCACATGTATATACTTCATTTGAACCTGCAATCACTATTTTAAGTTTTGGTATTCCATGTCGTTTTGCTGACATGATTCTTTTCTGGAATACCCGCACTGAACAGCGAGCCAGCAACCATCATGCTGAGCTGGAGAGGCAGGTGCATTCATCACTGGCTGCTGTGGTTTACTCGCCAAATCATTCATTGGCAGCCAACAGATGTGGGTCAGTTTTGTCGGCCGGAATAATAATCATCATTTGTCCCTCAATGTGCGAGAAGACAGAAACTAAGGTTCCGCCTAAAACAAAAATCAGTGTTTTATATAGGTCCAGTGTCAGGTGTATTTTTAGCAGATTGGAAAATAATAGTCATAATTATGTTCATTTACTTGGTAGGTAGCATCATGTTTTATTTTTGTTTTTTAGTAGTCATTATGGTTCCATTTTTTTCACGTCTTTATAATCATTTAAGACAGGACTTCTGAATGTGATGTGTGGGCTACTGGCAGTTAGTTGCATCATGTCAGAGGTGAACAAATGGAAGAGTATGTTTGGAGTATGGAGAGAGGGAATGTTTGATTTTGTTTCGTTTTAAATATAGGAAATCTGCCGAGATTCAGGTCAGCAACATTTCTTTGATATTTGAAATATTTTGACTGGCAAGAGAAGACAAATTATCGTGAAAGCAATTTAAAAAACAAAGTGGATAAAAATATCCATCAATCTCCATCAGAAGTGTTAAAGCTCTGGCAGCCTGATTCGTTTAAATCTCATCATAATTATGTTCTCAGGCAGTCAGGGAAGGCAAGTGAGGATTTTAATGATACCAATGCCATTTCTAATTCTACCTATTAGCCCAATTCTTCATCAATTCAGAAGCATTTTCTGTGTGGGGATAAAAGACATAAACAGATCAGAGTGAAGAAAAAGAGTAGAAAAACTTGAACTATTTGTACAGAATTCGTTTCACAGTTATCTCTGTGATGTGCAACAATTGGCAACACACAAAGCACAACGCCAATGAGGACAAACCCACCAAGTGCAAGTATTCACAGCGCATCACTTTTTTCACATTTTATTATGTTACAGCCTTATTCCTAAGTGGATTAAATTAATTTTAATGTCCTCAACATTCTGCACACAACACCCCATAATGAAAGTGTGAAACAAGTTTTGGGGAATTTTTTGCTAATTTATTAAAAATAAATACATAAGAAATCACATGTACAGTACATCAGTATTCACAGCCTTTGCGAAAAATCTCAAAATTGAGCTCAGGGGCATCCTCTTTCCACTGATCATCCTTGAGATGTTTCTGCAGCTTAGTTGGAGTCCACCTGTGGTCAATTCAGTGGACTGGACATGATTTGGAAAGGCACACACCTGTCTATATAAGGTCCCACAGTTGACAGTGCATGTCAGAGCACAAACCAACCATGAAGTCAAAGGAATTGTCTGTAAACCTCCGAGACAGGATTTTCTAAGTGGCACAAATCTGGGGAAGGTTAAAGAAAAAAGGATGCTGCTTTGGAGGCCCAAATGAGCACAGAGGCCTCCATCATTCGAAAATGGCTGTGCACCGACGCTTCCCATCCAACTTGATGGCGCTTGAGAGGTGCTGCAAAGAGGAATGGGTGAAACTGCCAATAGATGGGTGTGCCAAGCTTCGGGCATCATATTCCAAAAGACTTGAGGCAGTAATTGCTGCCAAAGGTCCATCAACAAAGTAATGAGCAAAGGCTGTGAATACATATGTACATGTGATTTCTTATTTATTTGTTATTAATTGGCAAAAAATTCCAAAGAAAATTTCACATCGTCATTATGGGGTTAATTTAATCCCTTTTGGAATAAGGCTGTAACATAACAAAATGTGGAAAAAGTGAAACACTTTGAATACTTTCCGGATGCACTGTAGTCAGACAAACAATGATGTGTTGATCCTACAGCTTTGAAATATGCTGCACATATAAAATCAATTGCATTTCACATAATTCTCAGTTTGTGTGCAAATCTTCCAGCCCCCTTGATCCTAAAAAATTAAATGGCCACATTTCATATCCAGATCAACCTCTGTGCAAACACAGTCTTTTTGAGGATTCCAACAGCAGGCTTGCTGAAGATGCCAATACAAAAAAAGTTTTAGTACCCGAGATATAAGAAATGGCAATGATTCCTACAATGCTATGGCACTACATTTTCTTTTTGCTCTTACTTTAAATGACATCCTGTACATCTTGAACAAACTGAATGAATATCTATGTCTTTCTAGCACTATACAGTATACCCTGAAATAGCTCCCAACGATTTCTTTTGTGGATAAATAATATTTATGTATCAATAGTAAACTCCTAAGTCTCCGTTGTGCTGTCGTTGATCTCTGCAGTTCCTCTGATGTTGCAGTTTCCTCAGAATTAATTGTGTCCAGGATCGTGGTGCAGTCTTGTGGGACAGAAAGTCCTTGGTACATGCACTTTTCTGATTGGACTGTGACCTAGTATTGTAAGTAAAACTATTATTTGTTCATAAGTAGCTGAGTATTCAAAAAGCATAGTGCACCACCCCACTATTGACAAATAAATCTTTCATGATTTTTACCACCTTAGATGGCATAGTATGCTCTGTCCTGTTACATGTTTGCACTCAGAGCTCAGTGATGTTTTTTTGGAAAACCACAGCACGCTCATGTCACTGATGATGTTCAGTCCATAAGTGACGAGTCACTCCGTGCAGTGTTCTTCACTGTGTTGTTACTAAATGCATTGCCACTTAAAGATGTGAAATATGACTGCCAATATACCAGTTTCTTTTTCCCAGAAATGTGTCTTATATTATTTCTGTGTTGCAATTACATATATATAAATATGTCAGTAAAGACAAGTCTGAATTTAAATGGGGGGGGGGGGGAAATCATCTGTGATGCATCTATTTCTTGTAATGCTCCAAGTTAATGTGTGAACAGTGAAATTCCAGGTGAGAAGGCAGAAAGAAAGTGGAAAAAGTAAAGTCTGTTAACACACAGCATTGTCAGTCTGGAACTCATTACACAGTAGATGCATAAATCAGCGGATATCTAAATTATTGTGCAGACCCAATCTGGGACCTGGACCAGCACACCATCACTACTTCCTGCCAGTCTGTCTCTTGCGATGATCAATAGCAGTGAACAGAAGGCAGCTGGAGGCTCGCTTCTCAAAACTTTTGTAGAGTGCCAACTCATTTTGGTTTGTACGCCCCAATTAGTCTTTAATCTTACTGGCCTTCACCAAATGCTGTTCATCACTGATAATATAAACGTTCAGCTTAGATATCATAAGGCTGTATGAAAATCAGGTCATTATGGATACGTCTGCAGATTATTTACGGCTAATGCAACAATAACTGAGTTTTGAACAATGGAGTTGTTGGCCAGACCTTGACAGGATTGTAACACATTATATGACATACGGCTAATATTTTATTGTGTAATTGCAAAGATTGGAGGAAAAGGGACTTTAATGCAAGTTCCATTCAAACATACTGGGATTTGTTGCTCAACAATCTTTTCACTGTATTATGAGAAGGCATTATTGAGAAATGTTCTTTTGTTTGCAAGACCCATTTAGCAAATCACATGAAAATTCTCCCTGCAAACCACATTATCCATTGGCATGGCCACATAGCTCGGTCAATGCATGTTGGCAATACATGCTTTGGAAAACTATAAGCGGTACACACACCAACAAAAAACATAATCTCAGCTGCATTGCTGGTTTCCCAAAAACACCTTTGTGAATGCGAATGATTTGTATGAAAACATTAAGCATAGCACATGAAGTTTTAGGGATTATCCTGGTAACTTCCCTGTTTCCAACATCACGAACACTGTGTCTTTGAACGTTGTGCAGATAAGGTGAGAGGAAACTTTATTGATCCCTCTGGGGAAACTCTGCCGCTGCTGCAGCAAAGAAATTGGTTTCAATTGTAAAGAAAAACACAACTTGAATCTAAATGAGCAATGTGTGGTCGGAAAATATTAAAAATAAAGCAGTTTATAAAGAGCGTAAATATTTGAAAGTTATTCAAAGTTATACTGCTATTTTATTGGTAGACTGGTGGAGAGATTTATATCTAAAAGGAACATATTTATTAATATCGTCGTGGCAGACGTCTTGGCTGCTCACATAAATGTTGATTTGAAAAAATATATATTGCACATGACAGCAACATACCGTCAAATATGTTAGTCAGTGAATGTCTGCATTTGTTAATGGCCTTAAGCTTCCAACCTTCACGACATTGGTGTGTATTGGTGTTTTTATCATAAAGCTTTTTGGCCTTGATGTTTCAGCAAATATTTGTGTAAATATGCACAGGTAAAAAAGTTATTATACTATAATCATTGGTCAAGGACATGTGAAGTGCCTTTAGTGGGGCACGATAACTTTTAATGGTATGATACAGAAAGTAAAACCTGAGCATGAACCTGAAAAAAACTCATTCACATTTTTTCGTTATGTTTTTACTGGAAGTTGGCTGTGAACGCTACAATACCCATAAACCTCAGTTGCTGAAGACCTGATCTGTTAGGTTTGTATATGAGCCCACCTTGACGTGTATTGTCACTTAAAGAAGTCACTTAATTCCTTGAGCCTGAAACTTGAGTCAATATTTCTCATGGGCTGTTATTATTTATGTCAAGAGCAAGAGGGTAAAATGTGATACTTCTGAACAATTTCAGAAAGGGCAATCTGGAAGGAGGGGAAAAGCTGGACTGGTAAACTGTAATCACCAATGTTCCGTGGCGTAAAGCCATTAGCAAGTGTTCATTTGAATTCACTCACACACACAGGTAGTAAATAGAGCAAAAGGCCACCTCTTGCCCTTTGGTTACAGCATATGTGGAAGCCAGGGGTCATGTGTCTTGTGTACCCAGACATGTGGTGAAAGATTTGCTTGGGAGAAGATAGCATCGCATGTCATTAGATTTTAATTAGTAAAGAAGGGTTAGGGCTGTTAGGACTGTAGGGGCTCCATTTTCCATCTGCCTCAGTTTGACATACAACGTCCTTCACGTTTCGTCAATAGGAGGAAAATTGGAGTGTCTGCCTGTCACTGCATTGCGCGGCATGACATGTTTCTGGCAGTTCTGATCTGTGAGAGCAGTAGTAATGCAGTTTTTTGTTGACAGGACACCCGTCCCCGGTTGCTTTTTGTTTAAAGCAGCTACAGGTTATCCTTGTGTCTTTCTTCATTTAATCTCTTCATCATTTCAGCTACTGTTGCAGTGTAGTTGGTCGGCAGGAAAGATAATAAATATTTGTGCATTCCCATTTGAATTGATTTTCTATCCTTTTGTGCAAATGGTAAATTACAAGCAAGTTTTTGTTGCTCTGCACTGTTGACGTTAACCAACCGGTGGAGGACCTGTACTATCCACCTCGTGCTCATTGGGCCCACAGCCATCATAGTCTGCTCATGAGGAACATAAAGGACAGAGGAGTATCCAAAGGCTCATCACTGGCATTGTATTACCCAGAATTCCTTTGGCCTGTGCTATGCTCATCTCTCTCGCTCGCTCTCTCTCTCGTTTCCTGATCCACATTTGGCATGGCTGGATGGTCATTTAGCCAGAGGAGAATTGGAAGAGATTGTGCGCAGCGCTTCAGTATGTTCTCCCTTCCAGTCTTTGGATGTATCTGTGGAGCAGCTAAGCAAAAGTCATCGAAACGGGTAATTTTTTCCTGGTGTTGAGGGGAACTGACACCCAATTGGCTGCAATTCGGTTTATTTGCCCTTCTCCAATGAACGGACGCCAAGACGGGAGAGTGAATTTGTCTGTGTGTATGTGTGTGCGGGACTGAAACGCATCACCTCATTCTTAAATTAACAAAATATATGGGTGTCTGATTGTGACAGTCTACAACGCCATTCAAACTGATACAGTGTTGTCCACCAGAAGTGTAGGTTTCTACTCGACTAACGCTCTCTTTGATGGGTGTCCCATACCAATGTGCCTCAGTGCATCGGAGCGTTTCTCGTCTCGTCTGAAGAGAAAAGAACACACATCCTGCAGAACGGACAGAGTTGACTCTTTTACTGTCAGAGCCGTTTGTAAAACAGGGATTCTTTGAATATTAACACTGCACTCTCTGCTCTATTAATTCTGTACAGTGAAATATAAAAAATGCACTCTGACATCATCTCAGGAGTTTATGGACATTGATAGTCATGCAGAGACTGCAGGTCGGGGGCAAAAGTAACTTCTGATAAACATTTTTATAATATTACCCTTACAGTGTGGCATTTGCCTGCTCAGCGACTCCCACATGTCTGCTCCTTGTCACTATGGCTGCATGTTTCCAGCTTTACCGCAACAACAACAAACAAATCACGAGCAGACGGAGGCAGAAATTAAATAGGCGTTTTATTCTGCCTCATCAGTAACATTCAAACTGAGTGTGAGTTACATAAGCACTGCTACATTTATCAATGCTCATTTTATGCAAAGCCCTAGCTCCCGCACAGTGTATTATGATCAGAATAGGAGGGTGGCTTTTGTTTTCCTGCTAGCCACGCGTTTAGATGCATTTTCTTGAAGGAAAGGGAGATATGTGTTTTTTTCTCTCAAACAGGCACACGCCATCAAAGCAGACGTCAGTCAGTTTACAGCGGCAGTTGCACAGGGGGATTACACCCACAAGTGAATGGCAGGCACGTGCTACGTGTGCATATGCTGAGGCCATTTTTTTTTCTGGCATGTATCTTGAAGGAGTGTCATGATTGTGCGAGATCTCTTTATTCACTTTGTACACTTTATTCAAACGGAAGTCTGAAAGTTGTCAGACTCCGAGTCCCAGATCTCATGCTCTGTCTGTCAAAAGATGTGGCTTCCCTGCTCTTTCATTTCCTGTCTTTGCCTTTTTTCCAGGAACACACACATTTGTCTTCTGACAAACACCTCCACTTGCAACATTCACTCCTTAAACCAAAGCTTGAACACCTGCCTATTTCTAATTCTTTGCATTAATCCACATCCTGACATAAACTCAAACCTAATTTTGTCGGTTGACAAGTTGGTTTCCATTTTCAGCATTATGCTTCAATACTTTATGTTTGTCAATGGTTTGTATCATATAATCCACCTATACATCACACGGTGTCGTAAAACATTCAGTCTACTTAGACATGTGGAAATATGGAGAAAATTAAGACAAACACCTGGACAACATGCCAAACCTTCACAGACACAAAACCTCTGCAAAATCCTAACCACAGTTTCACAGGTTTTAACTATTTTTCTACAAAAAATGTAAATTAAGCATTTTTATTCAAAAGGGATAAAAGAGCAAACGTGGACGCTAGCTTAAATTATTTACAATTTATATGCATGCATATCTAAATCAGTGGGACATGATTCAAATCTTTTTTTCTCTAAATCTCTACAAAAATTTGTATTATTAGCACATTTTTGTGCTAATAATAATAATACAACATGAATGTATAATGGCATGACAATAGACTACTACTGTTCTGTCAAAATAAAGGCATGGAAGCAAGGATAAGTAGAATGTACAATGTCCAATGTTTACACTGTATGGCATCTGCCCCTCACATTTTTCAGTTTCACCCTTAAATACATCTTACAGTTGTTGACTTGTTTTTATCCTCTCACCTTCATGCATGGTTTCATTAAAATCTCACAAACTATAAAAAGAGACATGCTCCTTAAGCTCCCCCAACATGCAGTGACTCATCCCCCTTTTATAAAGCCCAAAACCACCCTGATGGTCTCACAGCCATGTTTAAACATGAAAATCAACCTGTTCCTCCTCAGCTTCGCTGATCTGTATCTTTCATATGAATCGGAGCATCTCGTGTCATTCAACATTTGAAACACAATTTGCGTTCCCGTGTTCAAAATGGAGAGGGAGAGCTGTGCAGCAAAGAGCTGCCTCTGGCTCCTGATCAAGCCTCTATGCTAGGGATATGCCTTTTTGTCACAGACCTCACTGCTTGTTACCATGACAACAAACAGACTTCATACACTTTACCCAAGTGCTTTTCAACACTGAAAACAACCTCCGCTCCCCCAAATGTATGACCTCCTCCTCGCTCCCAGCGTTCTCTGGAATTTTTCAGAATACAATTTATACAATTACAACGACTAATTCAGATGTCGTTGATGTCAGTGCCTCGTTTCTTCTCGCTTTTAAAGAGGCAACTGGGTGTGAGCTTCACTGGTCGTGACTGAAACAGAATGAATAGAGCTCCTGCAGGCACATCGGAGCGTAGCGGTGCTCAGCAGCAAGAACGGGTCGTAGGGAAACGTTGCTATTGGCTCGTGGTGGAGGCATGAGCGAGGTGGAAAAGGACACTTTGTCACTTGTTTGCGAACTCCCACCACATGAGCTAACACATTTTCTTTTTTTAGTTTTGACACAAAAATAGACTCTCTCAAACTCTACCACGGAAACACGGTGATGATGGGCAACAAGGATGCACTTACACGTTGTTGGAGGCCATGACACTGAGATGCCAGTCCCGCTAAGTACAGATGCCAGCACAGACCAGGGGCTGTTTTGGACACTTTGACCCTTGACTTTCTCCCATCACACCTTGCAGTGTCAGAGATGGATGAAGATCTGTCAGAGGCTCTATTCTTGGCGGTGTCCACCTCTGAGATTTGACACTGCTGGTGCTATAGATATTAAACCCCAAAGGCCTCTGCTAGTATGAAAAACACAATGTAAAGGCAAAATAATTATACACACTTACATTCCAACGTCATATGTGGTAGAAACATCTCGTGTTGAAAGTATCAATTTCCCCACCGTTTGAAAGAAAGCAGCAAGAAAAAAAAGAAAAGAAAACATATTTGGATTGAATTCACATGCAAGACAGTTCTAACAGATTAATAACATCGTTTTGACAAGCGAAATTGGGATTTCTTCTCATTTGATGTGCACAAAGATTTGAAACCCTAGAAGCTTTTTAAGCCTCTGGACTTCAAAGCAGCTGTTAGGCTGTGAGATAAATCCAACTGAAATCCCTAATGGTTAAATGGGAATTGGTTGGCTTTCTCTAGCTAATCTTAAGAATAGATCGTATACTGCAGTCAGTCAGGGTGTATGCATTAAGTGTATTTATTGTATACATTATTTATATTGTTTGTTAATATATCTATATCTGTCTGTCCATTTACTGATCTATTTCTGTGCTTCTGTCCTGTAAACCTATTGTCAGAGACACAGATAAATATGTTTCCCCGACAGCACATGCCACTGACTCTCAAATGTAATACATTCATAAAGTAGGGAGTATCCTAGGTGAGTAATCTAAGATAAATGTTCCCCTGGTGGTCTGAGTCATGCTGCGTTTGTCCGTCTGAGGGCCTGCTGATATTTTCTGGATATAAAAGGACAGTTTGTCTACAGCGGAAGGCACAATTGTTGCCGACAACTTTTCCATCCGCAGCCGTGCGACAGCAGCGTTGTTTGTGAAGGAGTGAGGCAGGTATCTTTGGGGATTTGGCTGATTAGGTTTCAGGGGCCTGCTGTATACGGTACAGTGGTATTGGGTTTCCATGCGGAGGGGGAAACAGTGAACGCCAAATTCACTGGCATGAATGTGCGAGGGCAACCTCTGAGCACGTGTCAAAGATATTGTTCCCTGTCAGGTGTCGTCTTACACCACTGAGCAATGGGGTACCTTCCTGGAAGACCGTAGCAGACACTGACAGAACCAATGGTGAGTGTGACAAGTGTGAAGCTGAGACATTGCTGCGGTTGCTTTCTGACTTGTTAAGCTGTGTCTCTATGTTACTGTGCTAATTGTTACTGTGCTAATTGAACAAATGTTGTGCTTTTGGTGCTTCTCTGAAACAGTGAAAACAACAATTCTTACTGAAAAGCTTTGGACTGGAGTCTGAAATGTGTACAATGTGCCACTTCTACACCACGATCTTTCTGTCGTTAAATTCTGTTGTACGATTCCAGTGCGGAAACAGTGGAAACATCGTTTAACACAAAGGAAATGTAACGCCAAGATCGTTCAAGTGCTGCACAGAAAAATTAAATCATACGAGTCAAAACTATATTTTGAAACTAACTTCTGTGTTCACATGCATAGTTTATATTTATGAAAGTACAGCAGCAGGAGAAGAACGGCAAACAACATGTTCCACACCACTGCTGCCTCTGGCTTACTCACAATGACAAAGCAGTCATCCACATGACTTGGTGTGGGTGTGAGGAAAGCATTTACTACTTCTGGGTGTTTGTATTGGCTTCCTTAATGTGTGAGTATGTGCTTCTGGGTGTAAGGTAGAACTTGTAAATCATGTGTCATTTTGTGGAGGTGTAGTATTAAAGGGTGAGCTACTATATATATATATCTTCGGCATGGGTATCATTTTATTTCTCTCCTGTTTTTTTGTTTTTTTTGTATTTTTTGCTTCCCCTTTGTCTTTGGAGATTTCATTCCAGATGAACAGGTTGCATCCTTGCAGGACTTGCCTTGTTTTGCAGTGAGCAGGCCGAGCAAAGCCTGCAGGGTGTCAATCAGTGGTTTGATGGATAAACTGGTGCTTGTCCAAGAGTTAAGTAATTGCACAACAGCCCCATTTAAAATATTTAAACAGTGTCAAACATGAACGGCTCAAGCATCAGGTTTCAAAAGCAGCCACCGTAAGAAGGCCGCTGTGGATGAAAATGTTCTGCCACTGTGATACTTGGCATCTGCTGACAGAGCTGATTCTGTCTGAGGTACACACAGATGCAAATAAACATGTCCCAACAGTTCATCCTAACAGCAAACACAATAGTTACAGGCGAGAGGTGCTGGAGCTCCTCATATATTCTCCATATGCTGAACCCAGGGACTTGATTGCATGACATTCTAATTGTTTACAATATTGCATAAAACGTTTGATATGATGAATATTTTTCAACTCACTTTCTGTCAGTCCAATCACTGCGCTTCTTGATTCATTTAAATATGAGTCTATATATCAGAAGAATAGAAATATGAAAAATGAAAGCACAAACATATGAAGAATAAACATCCAACAAAGTGCTAGAAGTAGGGAGCCACAGTAGTAATTGCCTAAAACTATTTTGTTACACCAAAACTATAGAATGGAAACTGAACATCTCACAACACTTATTTTCTGAATTTTTATTGAATATATTATATTTTTCTTTAGTCAACATTGCACATATTCCATCTTCAATCACATCTCATATTGCTGTCTACAAAATGTTATGAATGTAGAAAATCGAGAAGATTGAAGGTTTACCAAAAAGTAACACAAAGAACATAACCCCCCCAACATATAGAATTAAGGTCAGAAGAGACAAGCTCCAAAGAGACAGAGAGAGAGAAGGAAAGAGAAGGAGAGGAGCACTCTCGGGAAAAGAAAATACAAACATACCTTAAGGGTTAGAATGCATTTTTCTCAAAACAAAGCATCGTGCAGAATAAAAGCAAGGCTGGCCAAAACCTTACAAAGATGTATCTCAAAACCTGAACAGTAGAAATATTTTACATGTTCAATAATAGTGACTTGTCAGTTTTCCTTTGCTATTTCCGCTCCTTTTGTTATGAGTCATTACAAAGCAGTGGCAAATGAACTGTTTGAATATTTAGCATACCACATATGTGAAACGGTAACATTAAAGTGAATGTACCCTACCCCGCGCCGTCACCAACATATTTCTGAAATAACGTTTTACTATTTGTAAAGACCCCACTGCATCTGTGCAGCTGAGAGGACTGTGTGATAATGACTAATGTAGATATACTCCACATAACCACTGTATTAATGTGACCTTGGCTGACCAAAATGCACCGGCTTGCATAGACACCCACTTAGTACGGGTTTGAAATCTGTGATGAATTCACATCAAAACCCAGCATATCTTTTCTCTTTGTAGTTTGTTTGTCGACTTCATTATTTATGTCACACCCAGGGGCCATCCTTCGTCAAGCCTTCATCAAGCTTCATCAAGCCAGTGAAATGTTCACATCATACTTTTGTTAGTCTTTTTGCGTGGTCAATTATTCTTAGCCTATACATGTAGAGGCTTGTTGAGGGGACATATGCATGAATATAACATGACAAAAGTGCTGCTGTAAGTACCAGACATCAGAAGAGTGATTGGTCTGTACAGGATAACGTACTCCAGATGTAGTCATCTCTGTGATTCTAAATTGAGCATTTGCATAATTTTAACTTTTGACACAATAATTACAGTGGCCCTAATAATCACATGTTTTTATATCTTTTTTTAAATGCAAACTTCTGGATTTTTTTTTTTAACATTTACTGCATGTATTGTTCTGTTGTGTGTGGGTATTAAACTTCAGTTGATGCATGTGTGATGTCAGCATATTTCTGTCTGTTTACTTGTATTTCCTACAATGCAGTGTATTGAGCTCTCATTGGGCACTAAATTCTTTAGTACCAAAAGTGATATGAAACATAACGTTGCCACATCACAGGGCACACACCATTTGTCACATAGCAAACTCACTGTCGTTTGCGATTAGGGCTGCAACTACTGATTTTTTTCATTGCTTATTAATTTGCCTATTATTTTTTACTAGTTGATTAAGTTTTCTTTCATTAAAATTCCCCACAAACTTTAATCAGATAGCTTTTCTAAAATAACAGTCCATATCTCAAATTTATTGAATTTAATGTTACGTGACAAATTTAAAATCACTAGATCTTCAATAGGGCTGTGCTTAACTATGATTTCTGTTAGTAGAATCAGATTTCGCTATTTAATCTAATTTGCACACACTGCTCTAATGACATATCAGGACTATTGTGACAACATTGTGACTGAGGCTAAATATCAAACAGAATACAGGGAGGTTAGCAGAGCCTGAACGGACCTCAAGGCAGCTGCCTCCATCTCATTGACTGAACCTGTCCATGACCAGGTCTGCAGCTCCCATTAGCTATGGCAGACAACCTCACTAAGCGAACTTGGTGTAATGGAATCATTTTACACTGGGGAAAAAACAGGAGCCCTGACTCTGCAGCTACCTCTTGGGCCTACAATGTCCCCATGGTGGCTACAGTCCTGTCTGGAACATCAATGCTGAGGTGGCCAAAACTACAGTCATTGCATTTCCCGTGCTGCACAAAATACAGTAGATGGTACAAACAACCCCAAACCCAGTCAGTCCTCCAATATCCTCCTCCTCTATGGGTAGTATCAAGGCCAAGCTTACAATTCTTCTTTATAATGGAAAATGCTTATTCAATATTTAAAAGATTTAGTTAAGAAGTGCTTTTATTTGTTATAACCCAAATAAAACCCCAAAGCTTTTGGCTTTTGTGTTTTGGGTAATGGTGCAAATAAAACAGACCAAAGAGGAATTTGGTGACACTCACTTTTTGTACGGCAGTTAAAACTGGTTGACTTCGGGATCCACTTGTTTGTACTTTAGTCAAATGAGGCAATGTGCAGTTAAACATTTTGTACATCTGTAAATCTAAACACTGGGCTGGTAAATCTGTGCTCAACCTTTTAAAGATGCCTAAAAAGAAGCTTTTTAATGCAAAATCAATCCCCAGTGAGGATGGTTTTTTGAAGGATGTGCCTTTTTCTTTTTTTGCCAGCGCACCTGGAAATGATTAAGCTGTGATTAAACTCGTCCTCCTCAGGCCAATAGTCTAAGTAGTTGTGATGGTGAATTACATGAATAACACAGCTCTAGCAAGTTTTCCAGCTCAAAGTTGATTGATCATAATTACAATGTTTTGTTCCATGTGTTATCCAATGTCACACTGGCTGATTGATGATCTCCTTAACAGCTTGTTTTTAAATCTATTCATCAAATGTGCTCAATCACAATAACAGTGACCACGGGCACTATCTCTGCAGGTAATTTCATGTACATACATAAGTCCAAAAACATGTATTTAGTTATTTAATCATAACTTTGTGATTATTACCTTTTTGTAAGACTCAACCCACGAGGATACATGAGTTTTTCTCCCTTAACAGGTGATCTTCTTCAAAATGTGTCCATCAACCTCTACTATCTTTGTGACATGACTGCAGTCTCCAACCAAAGGTTTTTGTGCTTGTTTGTTCTGCTTGATATTACTCGAGCTGTGTCCATTGTGCTGATTGTTGTTCATTTCAAATTGTAGTTGAGACATTTTCGTCTTTATCAGTATTGATGCACAGGCCAGCCTCTCCTAACTATCTCTAAAACACTGATTACCTGATAACATCAAGTTTGAAAATATAGTTTTCTACAAACAAGTTATATTTTCATTTCATTTATAACTTAAAGCAATTATTTGACATGTGGGAAAATGCTAATATTCCTACTCAGATTTAGATGACAAAATTGATATCACTCTTGTCTGTGCAGAGAATATTTTACAGAGATACAGAGAGCAGCTCATTAGATTAGCTTAGCATAGATGGAGAAATTACCCCTTTGATATTTCAAAGATAACATAATCCAACCACCAGCTCCTATACAGTTCTGTTATTTTTAATGTTTCATTATTTTGTTGAATCATTTAACAATTCAAACAGACAACGCTCGGGGAGTCACGTGTTAGTCTTTTTCTTGGACATACAGTACATTAAGGCCAACAAATATTACATTTTTAAGATAAGCATAAGTGTCTTGTTGCTAAGCTAAGCTAAATGGCCACAGGCAGTAGCGCAAGAGTGGTTTTGATCTTCTTGTCTCTTAGATCTTCTTAACTCTTAGCAAGAAAACAAATAAAGATATGTCACAAAACATTAATCTTTAACTTTAATGTGAAATAGGTTATTCAAGTCTGCTGTTTTAAACTTGTTTAACTTAAATCCTCATATTGTTTCTTATTTATTCTTTCATTGTCAGTAGTATTTGTATCACTTTTCAGCCCTCAAACTAATAGATGTTTTAATTTGATTTGTGCTTCTTAAATATTGGAGAGGTACCAATATCATACCAACTGTATTTTATGTTCAGTTTCCTTTGACTTGAACATTAATTCTTTAATTTCTTACTTTTAGTTTGATGCAGTTGTATGAATAATTTAACATTTCCCACGGACAATACTGGCATTCTTGGTAAAACTGCTTCCAGTTGACATCAGCCTCATTGGGATATGTCATGTACAGTATTGACATCTTTTTGAAATGTTTGTGGCTATTTTGTGTGTTCAGGTTTGTCCGACATTATGGAAAATCTTGAACATTCAGTAAACAGCTTGTTGTAAGGAAACAATTATTGAGGTAATTTCAGGTACAAATTTACAAAAAAAAGAGCAAAAATGTGAACTTTGGATTTTCATTATAGTCAACACTGAGATAAATTAATATTTTCAAAGGAACATATAGGAAAAAAAACACCTTCTTCATAAAAATGGTGAAAGTTATTACTACAGCCATACACTAAAAGAAAATGATGTAATTTCTAATAAATTAATTAATGGCCACATCGCAGGTCTAATAGAGGTTACATAATCCACTGCTTCTCGGACTGTGATCCACAAACAACAGCAGCAACCTTATCTCGTAGTATGTCAAATAAAGGTGTGTGTGTTTGTGTGTGTGTGTGTGTGTGGGGGGGGGGGTGGATGTCAGTATAAAAACAACAACTACAAACTTGAGCAGCATCTGCAACAATATGATGACTCTTATCAGTAAGGACAAACCAAACACAAATTGACTATGTTTGATGGTCATAACAGTCAAAGTAAGTAAAAAATCTCAAATGACTCTGCAGTTCATCTTAGGACACACAAGTATAAATGTCTGTTATTTACATTTTTTTTTCCTATTCAGTGTGCATCTATGTCACAACATTTCCAGAGGTCCACAACATACAATAAATTCCGGGTTTCACCTTTGGTTATGTAATTATCAAGGCTAGGTTTAAAAAAATATAGAACACACGTCCATGTTACATTTGCATACAGTTAAATTGAAAACATATCAACAAAGCAGCTGATCAGCTCTAAATTTGCATCTGAGAAAAAAAACCTAAGGTATTTCATCGTTATGTAGACGAATCCCGGGCGGTGAAAGCCCAGAGTTTCAGGCGCTGTTTTTCTGTGGTAGAAAGTGAGTGTGGCAGGTATTTATGATGATTTGTATGTGCCTGACATCTTTGCTTTAGTGTAAATGGATCTTAATGTAAGAGGATATACTTCTGATGAATCTCAGGGTGTTAAAATTAGTCAACATTTGTCTCATGTTTCTCTCCCAGCCCTCTATACACTCTCTGAATGAAGATTTTCATGTGTTATGACTTACATTTTCAAGTTGCCAGCATTTGAGTGAGCAACTCAGGCCAGCCTTGTTTGGTTGACAATATGTTGACAAGTCGTACTGCTCACTGCGCAAAAGCAGAGAGCAAACTCACCACTTAGTAACCAATGACAACTACGAAGCCGACCCAACTAAAACATTATGTCGACATAACAACCAAACATTAACTCTATCATATTAAAATATTCACATCTGATCCTTACAAGACACTTTTTTTTACATGTAAAGAAAACATCTTTGAACCTCTGTAAGACTCAGTCTCCTCACTCCATACAACTGTATATGTGTAGTAATTAAGGCAATCATTTTGGGCCACGACTTACTAATTTGCCAACTCCAGCCCAAACCCTCCAGGGTTTGTGTACTGATGTCACACAGTAACTCTCAGCAGCACTGCGGTCCCATCCAGTTGTTGTTGATGTTGTTGTTGTTGTTGTTATCTGTTTCAACTTATGCTGCAGATGGCTGGTTTAGCTTCTTCTCTGCAACTTCTGCGACAAAGAGAGACAAAACAGGAAACGGATGCAAGTCTGTCATCATTCTTGAATAAATGGCGCCCTGAAGATTGGATAGGTTGTGTTGATGACATGTTGATAGTGCACATATTTTCCCACACAGAGAATGTCTGACAGCATCATGTTTTTGTTCACTATCAACTTGTTCAATTACTTAAATGTGTTTTAAAGACAGTGAGTGTCAGTGTGCTTTTATGGCTGCACCATTCCAACAAGTCAATGTGTCAAAGCTCATGTGTAGCACTGAAGAGGTTGGATGCATTGCATGAGTTTATAATGACTTGCCTAGCTGGTGGGCAGCTGGGGTCAATGGTCACATTATTACACTTAATAGCTATTTACATTTGCCAAATGTACAATGTTCACAGGAATTTTACTTGATGTCCAGTGCAAAGTGAAAGACAAATTAAGAGACAAGAAGAATAAGAATCCTAAGAAATAAGGTGAAGAGCTTAACGTAAAGTCTAATACATATATATAATCAGAAGAACACTGCTCAATCCTTACTAACAGTAAACCTTACAGTAACTTACTTAAAGTATCATTATCTTACTTAAACTAAAATAATTAAAGCATGACAATACCTCAACACATTAATCCACTGTAATTACTTAAACCTGACCTTACCTAAAAACCCACACCTCCTCAAACCTTAACTAATACATCTGCATAAAGTGTACAAACTTCATATTTTTAGAACAGAGTAACTGTTCTGTGTCATAGCCATTTGTGTTTATTAAGATATTAAGACTATTAGAGACAAGCACGCTCTTCAAACAGAGCATCTGTTGTATAATTCTCCACCTAAGTAATCTGAGAATTTTCATATAGTCTCTCAAGAGACACATATTCTGTATGCAATCATAACTGCAGCAGGCACACAGCAATTACACCAAACATACTGAGCGTTTCTATCTAATTCCCTTATTAAGACATAAGTGCTTAATCTGTGGTTTGGTGTTTTTTTTAGTTGAGCCATTTTGGTAAATACACATAGGTAAAATGTCCTGTATTTACCCTGTTCTTGTACTGATATAAGGACAAATATATAAGATTCAATTTAATACTCAGAATAAATACTGGCTATACAGACGGTTACAGATATTCAAATTGATGAAGTGCAGCAATGTGGATAATTTAGAGGAGAACAAGAAACATTTTCAGTGTATTCTTGGGAGTAAATGGTCACAGTGTCAATAAAAAAAGTTCAGATGCTACGTGGTTTCTGTACCGATATCTTTTTCCCCCTCAGGTGTAATATAAAAGCAGCTCCCATGTTTATACAGTTTAAAGTAAAAAACCCACAGCAGGAATGAAAAAGCCAAATACCTGGTTTCGGGTTACACCAAACTACACTCTGAATAAAATGTTATCTGATACGTTTGCAATTCAGCCACATGAGAGAAAAGGTGCGGTGGCAGAGAAGTGCGCTGAAACAAATTTTAAATTAGCAAATACAAATGTACTAATAAAAGATTCTGAACAAACAAACAATTTAAAAAAAAAAGTCTAGATATTTATAAAGTTAAAATTAAAATTGGGTTTATACATCTGTACACTAACACAATCTCCACAGCCCTGTCCCTGCACAACACCACAGCCGACCCAAAACAAAACAGCCAACATGCGCCTCAAGTGCAAACCCCTAGCTCCAACCCGAGGGCATTCACACCCAAACCAGACGAACGGCGCAGGAACCACAACCCATTCCCCATGGGCCCCCCACCTCCGAGGGACCAAGAGCCACCCAGCAGTCAGTGTAGGCCCGGAGCCCAGAGCCCGCAGGCATCACCAGACGCCGGGCAGGGCCCGGCCCCCGTCGATGCTCCGCCAGGCCTCAACGGCAACTGCAAACCAGGAAGACCAGACAAGAGCTGCCCAATGAACATGTAAGAAAGCCCGTAGAGCTACGGAACAACACTCCTAGACAGATGACACAAAGATCAGGTTGTAAGAGAATGATGGGAAGGGAAGAGCATGGAGAAGGAAAGGAACTGCTCTCGATCCAAAGCATACACCTCATCAGGTTCAACACAGAATTACTGACTTGCTATTTAATATATATGTTTTACTTTAATAACTGTTAACTGATTCCCAATAGTGTTTTCTGTTCATTTCATAGCCTGCTTCCATTCTTTTATCCAATCCCATTTTAGCTGTCATCCGTTGCCAGGGTCAAACTAATCTGCCTTAGGCCTTCAGAATCAACAGTTAAGCTGCTGGTAGCTTAAAATTAATGGCAATGAAACTGTTACTTTAACCAATCATATTTCGAGAAGGTGACACTAGGGCCTTCTAGCAGGCCTACAGTAGCATCAGCATTTGATTGGATGGTCAGAGCTAGCAAATATTTGTAGCAGGAAGCGACCTGGCCACTGCACACATCCCAAGCGCTCCAAACGCAGTGGGAAGTGGTCATATTTGCATATTTTTTCTATGTTGTTACCGTGGTTGAGACTGCTGTTGTGTTTGGTTAGGGTGGTCAAAGTATTTGTGTTTTGTGTGTGTTATCACTGTTATAAGATTACATCGTACATCGATTCTGCCCAACCTGGAATTTTCTACAGTAGTAAGAAGGGGATAAATATTCAGGAGGGACACCACTGAAGGCCTAGGTATGAAATGCACGGCCCGCAATATTCTGCAGAGATACTGCACCTCACAATAATTTTCCTTATTGACAATGTTGGCAATTTTTTACAGCTTTGTTTATTAACTCAGCAAAGATGACAATGGAAATTACATAAGATAAGAGAAGATATGTTTCTCACTTGTGCAATAACTGTTCATCTGCAAATCATGTACCTGGCACTGCAGCTGTGAGCACACCTGGGTGCTCCGTTTGTTTGGCCCAACAGGAAGCATGACTGTTTTCCTTGCCACACGCAGATTCATCTCACAACCCCCACTTTAGGATGCCGACTGCTCACCAAGAATACCAGGTTAGACATGTTCAGATCTACGAAACCACCTGGTACCAGATGATGTTGTTTTCCAAGGGACTGGATTTGCAATCATTATGATGTTTACACAAAACAGCCAGCTGAGACTGAAACTGTAGAAAGAACATCATACAGACGAATAGCTTTACAGTTCCAAAGTAAAAATGAAATAAACATGACTGCAGGGTGCTGGGAAAAAAAAGTTGTATCCACATGATTCAAAGGGTATTTGAACAGATTTCCCAACCTCACTTTGCTGAAAAACTATTTGGGAACTCGTCCCCACATGTTCTGTCCTCCACGGAGTCTGAATGTAGCTTCATGCAGAGATCTGGGTCACTGACCACATCTCACATCTGTCTTGCAAATCATTTGGGTCTGTTGTGCCCACTGACAGCTGTTTCAAGCTGCCACAGAGATGATCGATCTTTATAGTAGGTGCCATCTAAGCTATGTAGCCAGATGAATATTTTAAATAGAAAACCTTTAACAAATGGATATGAAAACTGCGGCTGTTAAAATCATCAGCTTCTTTACAATCTGAAAATGACATTGGTGGAACATGAACATGTCAGATGTAATGGATCGTGAAAATGGCATTTTAGTTTTGATAGCGTGCTTGGCTTTAATGTTAAATCATTTAAACTTTTTTTCCCCCTGGCTTGTCTCAGGGAAATATTTTTTTTAGTAGAAGTATTTGTCTAGGGGTGTTCCGATAATATATTTTAAGGACATGACTATGGCATTAATAATTTATTATTGTTATGTCACTTAATTAAGGTTGGGACAGATCAAGTTCTGGTATTAAATATGCAAAATGAATGGTCAAGTATTTATGTATAGCTCAGCCTGACAATGATTGAGATCCATTTTAACAGGATCTACATTCGCTGCTTTGCGAATTTGTGACATTTGACTTTGTTTTAGTCAAAAGCCTTTGCAATTTTGAATGTCCGACCCCGCAGGGACATGCAGAGCACATGCAGAGCACAAACATTTTCCAGTTGGACAGAGAAGTAATGTTTGTGCCCCTGACTGGAACAGACTCTCCTCAAAGGGCAAATATTATTAATATATATTAATGATTAATATTAATATATATTTTTTATTATTATATTACTTCTTTTTTCTTTACTTACTATTGTGTACCTGCACTGCTGCTGAAAACGGCACCATAAGGAATTTCATTGTGTCTTATATAATGACAATAAAGGCTATTCTATTCTATTCTATTCTAAATAGGTGAGAACATTGGCAGTAAGTGCTATTACTGCTGAATCAAGTTGGGAAATGAGGAACATAACATCTTCTCATGACTTATGAGCTTTCCTTATTTTTCTACAAATTAAAAGATATATCTGTTTTTACCCTTCATGGGTCCTATTGCCCCTTGACATTTAACATGGGCTCTCTGAGCAGTGTGTATAACGTTTAATGTGTTCTTGTGTCATGAATGCCACTGCCTTTAAAAGATGTGCCCCTTTAAACTCAACCTTCACCCTTTTTTTCTTTTTAACTTAGCTTATATGATAATGACAGGTTGTGCTAAAGTTCTTGTTCACATTCTCAGCTAAATTTGATCTGTGAGACACAAGCGTTCCGCACTATCACCATCAAAGCAACAGAGCTTCACAGGCAAGACACCTGTTTTTCTTTTAAAAGAAGCCCAGTGCTGTCTAAGAAAGGCGGGTGTTCCCTTGATGTTATTATATCACACGACTCTTACTGTCCTTTGTTAGCGCGGCAGTGTTTGAGCAGCTTGCTGGAGAATGACGGGTCCGGTAATAAAAAACCATGAACCACTAAGGCTGTGTATGTTGATCTCAGGGAGCCAACACAGGCACAGAAACAAGAACAGGATTACCCAGATGCAGAAGTCACAACACAATTGTAACCTGGACAAAACAATGTAGCGGTGTGTATGCTGCCATTTCCCAGCGGCTAGCTGTAGCAGAAATTGCAATTGCAATGGCTTGGGATGACGTATGCAATATTTTGCATACGTCATCCCAAGATTTTTTTCACAATATAGCAAAAGTTGACACAAAATGACAAGGTAATAAATCATTCAATTTAATGTGAATAATATAATCCTTAAGGGACTGGCTTTAGGAGAGCGAACAGGAGAATGTAGCACGGCGCTCGGCCTCCTGCTCGCTGACACTAATCCAAAGGCAGCAGGGATTTTCTGCCTCTTGCTGCTTCTTGCCTCACACCCCTGTAGGGCTCTCAGATCCACACTGGCTTTCCCAGGCACACACATGCACACAGATATACACAGACGAACGCATGACAGACTATAAATATTCGGGCCAGGATTGGCGGCATTTGCAGCACACTTTACGACGGGGACATAACACACACTGTGCTCATTTCAACCAAGCCACTGAGCTCTCTGTCAGCACTTTTGGGGGGGGGGGGGGGGGGAACAAGGGGGGGGGGAGTCAAAAAACCAAAACTTTCTCATACATCTGCTCATCTGATGGCACTCATTTAGGCTGACTTGTCCGCGAATGCGCACCATGGTGCTTAAACTCAAGCTGGGCCCTTAACGGTTTCCTTGTCTGCTCATGGGGTCCTCATTAAATGTGTTAGTTGCTGCATGACAAGTCAGGCTTCAGGTGTTGTGTGTTGTGTGTCTTAGGTTGAGAAGTGCTGCTTGGAAAGCCCATGTGTGAAAGCAGCACGTCACATTACACCATGACAGACTGTCAAGATGAATCAATGGCAAAACACAAATAGAGGCAGTGGTCACTAAATATTCGTAATGCCAAGATATTTTCAAAAAGGCCTAAAGGATAGAAACGCTCAATACAAACAAACAAAACACATTTTTACCTTCCTAGCATACCCTGGACAAAGAATGTTCCATGGCCCAACTGTACAGTTCTGTCTTCAAGTTACATAACAAATGTACAGTAATATGTACAATGATATGGTACAGTAGAGGCAGAAACGGGGTTAGCACCAATTACTTCCATCCCAACAGCCAAATAACCTATACATTTAGATGTTTTTCTTTCGGTGATGCTGACAAAAACAGACAACTCTTATCTAATCTCTTAGACCCACAGCCTACTAACGGAATGAAAGACTTACACTAGAGATGCATGGGCCTGATAACTAGAAAAATGCACTCCTGAACTGAAATAAAATGTTGGTTGCAGATATATTTTAACAAAATACATTGTACATGGTTTTATATGTCTGTGGAACTATTCAACTGGACATACATACAGTATATTAACATTGACATAGTGCACAGGTATTGATGGTTCCCAGTGGATGAATTGTAATAATTAGAATTATAAATATTATACAACACTGTACTATATTTCATGGCAGTGGGTAAGAACCACTTACAACCACTTAGAACTTATGCACCGTACTCAAGATTAGATTATAACAGCTACTCATAAGTTATTGTACATAACTGCAGAAGCACTTCTAAGTGTGGTTCTTGATGTTTTATATTTGGAGAATGCTTATTAAGTATTCCATGGTACCAAGTCATAATTTGAATCTATCACACACAGGCTGTTATTTATTTTATGTATAGATTTTAAATGCGACCATGGTACGTTAAGCATAATTTGCATGAGCAAAAGAACCAAGCCATTTAGCCAAAATGAAAATTGTCATTATCTGCTCATCCATTGTCAGTCGTGACAAATCACTTCCAAACCAGCCTCCTCTTCTCAGCTATTTCTCACATGTGCTCTCTAACAGTGACTTAATGAAATGCCTACCATCACTTACTAACAGCAGATGCAGATGCCAGCGAGTGGTGCTGCCAAGCATTAAAATGATGTTGTTTCCCTCGGTAATGATAGCTGCTGGCAATATGTATCCTCCAATCTGCAAACTAAATGACAAAATACAATGAATTTTGCTCAACTGACCCATCACGATTGTGTTTTGAATACTAGATTATATGCCACCAAAATCAGTGTGTGCTAATCCAGCAATTTACAATGCTATGCTGAGACAGAAAATAACATTGATAACATTAAAGGTGTCGTTGAAGTATGTGCAAGTGAGACAACTAGCAAAATCTGCTTTCATTTAGTTATATAAATAATAAATATTCTTTGACGTAACAACTAAAGTAATTTCAATGAAAATGTGCAAGTTTCCAGTGTATAGACAAATTAATACATTTTTAATCACATATAAAAATGTGTCTCTTGTGTGCTTGTGGGATACTTGAAGGCGCATGCATTTTCATTTAAAGTGAAAGAATGATATGCTCACAAGTTTTTTAGATAAAGAGCTGGTATAATTAGTTACATGTATGTAATATCAGCTAATCAATTTACAATGTGAAGGAAGTCATGGGAGGAAAGTACACAGGATAATTAACAGCACCCACTATTGTTTTGTTCACACCCGTGGCTCTGGTAGCATTGTTTTCTGTCACAGTAGGCGCCTCTAAAAAGCCACTGTGCTCAGCACATAACAACAACGCAGAAGAGCTGGTGCACAGAGTGGAGCGTTTCGCAGCTACAGATCCAGATATTCCCATCAAAAGAGACCAAAATAACTAACAAAGTGAAGTGAGTGTAGATGAGTTCTGGATTACAGAAAAAAATGCTTTAAAGTTGTTATTATGGCTTAGATACTGCATTAAAAAATGTGTCTAATATGTATGTATGTCATATATGAAAGTAAAAAGAGAGGATATACTGTTTTCACAACCTGATCCTGCTTGCCATAAGTGGCCAAGAAACAGTTATACGGTGTTAAGGGATATCAAGTTCCAGCCTATTTTTAAATTAATTGAGTTCAGTGATCATGAGTCTGTTTCATGCTCAACTAAACAGTCCCAGCTTACCAGCTGACAAAATGCTGGATAAAAAAGTTCATTTTAGTGTGTCTGAGCTTTTTATCAATGTGTTGCTCCCCACTTAGTTTTCTGCAGTATATGTAGTATTGTAGTAATAAACTGACTAGAACATTCTTGCTGTATCAACCTGGTTTAGATTACTTTGTAATCAATTGTACACCAGCATTTTCTTCAATGCACATTTTGCCCTTATTGCCCTTCGGTGACAACATCCCCCTCATCTTGGAATCGCAGTGTGGCAATGTGGCTTTTATGAGAATAGACATTACTTCACTGCCTACTCAACATCTGCTCTTGCGGAATCATGCACACCCATATTAGAGTTATGCAGCAGCACTCCATAAAGCTTGAAGAGAATAAAAAATGATGGAGAGGGACGTTAACCACAAAGGGCAGGAAGGCAGAGGCCCGAGGTTGTTATAGACACTCAACTCCACATTTCATGACTTTCAGAAAATGATAAACCATTGGCAAAAGCAACTGTTGATTTGATTTGATTTGGAGGCATAGACTGCCACAATGGCCCACTCAGTTTTCAGTGCCATTATATTCACAGTTGTATTTGTATAGTCATTTTGTTGGGTTGAAATGGCCTCACAAAAACAACAAAAACAACAAACCGACTGTGTGACCCCATTAATAACTTGTCCTCTGACACTGGTGTTGAACTGCATGGCATGCAGTTCTCCAACAATCAACTTTTACATGGTTGCCATGGCATCTTAGCCAGGTTTTGGCTCTGCTGTGTCATTGTGTTGCATCGATCATTTCGAGGCTGGACCACAATACGGTCTCTTGTCGAAATCTTGTCTCCGGCCTAAATCTTGATGTTTTATATTTGGAGAATGCTTATTAAGGCTCCCATGGTACCAAGTCATAAGTTGAATCTATCACACACAGGCTGTTATTTATTTTATGTAGAGATTTTAAATGCGACCATGGTACGTTAAGCATAATTTGCATGAGCAAAAGAACCAAGCCATTTAGCCAAAATGAAAACTGTTATTATCTGCTCATCCATCGTCAGTCGTGACAAATCACTTCCAAACCAGCCTCCTCTTCTCAGCTAATTATGTCTCTCTTAGAAATCTTAGTTTACTTTGTTTCACCAGAACATTTTAACGAGCATTGTCACTCCCAGCCCAAGTCCTTGGGCCCCTTTCATTTACTGGGAATGGGAAGTGTAAAATATTTTACATGGACATCCAATAAACACTCAGTCTTACTTATTTTAAGCATCTCCGGTGGAAACACTGGAACAAAATTCTTTAGCTCTTTCACAAGTCTTTCCCCACAACTTTTTTCTCCTTTGCCTAATGGTCACCTTCTTGTTGTCTTTTTGTACTCGCTACCCTTTTTTTCTCTAAAAGGACAAGAGAGGACAAGCAGAAAAATCAATAGTGTTTCTTTTCTAATCCTCTCACTATGAGAAGTTCAAACACTACCCTCAAAAGTGAAACTGTATTTTAGACCGTCTGAATCTGTTAAACTGGCAAAGATGAGCATGAGTGCAGTGACTCAGATCAGCCAAAAACTGCATTTGGCAATTAGCATTTATGAATAATGAAGCAATAAGCCACAGCAGGCAGCAGTGGATACAGTGATAATAAATGTGTTGTAGTTTAACACAGAGAGAATTTAATTGTATTTTGTAGGTAAAATAATCGCAGTAATCAAGTCTGTGTTCAATCTGAAGGAAGAGGATTGTATTAATCTGTAATTAGTTATTGGTTTTATTCGATTTACTCTGTATATAATTTTTTAATTTGTATTATTCTTATTTTTTATTCTTATTCCTTTTGGCGTTCAGAGTGGACAGCATACTAAGAATGTCAATTAGCTTATTTCACATTAAGTTACTAGAGCAAAGTGAGTGATATAATTAGCTTTTGTGTTAGAGTTTATGTGGCTGAGGCAATGAAATAAAAACGTTTCATCAAGCTCCACAATTAATATTTTAATTTCCGACTAGTGTGCGGATTATTTTCTTAAATTATTTTAATTAATTATAAGTGGTATGTGCATGTTGTAAGTGTTGTTCTTCAGCTGTCATGTCTTGTCCAGTTATTGTACACAACTCCAACTGATTTCCTAATTGATTGTAAAGAAGGGAATACTAACAGCTGTATTCATAATGCATTAATGTTTGTTGCAGTGAAAAGATATTTTTCCACACCTTTTTGGAAACATTATTTTTGTTTACTGTCCAAGAGAGAAGAAGCTTAGTGTTTTTCCAACTTGTTGTGTTGTACACAAAGCACTGACTGTGCACTTAAGACATTGTGCTTATATCATGACACTGAGGGGTAGATACAACTCCTCACAAAACCCTCCGTCGCTTTGAACTGTTCTTTACAGATATCCAAATGCTCTCAAATAGGCCTTTTTACTAATATAGGCTTATTTCCATTCTTATTCTTTGTACTGCCTTTGCATTATTTTGTACTGTACAATATTATGTCATCTTTACCACTTCTTCAAAGTACTCTAACATTAACACAAGTAATACGGGTATTTTTGCGTAGCTATGAGTGATGGTAATCAATTTTCAAAGTCAAATCCAATAAAAAGGCATTGTCATGAAACTTTCATCAGCAAGTTTACCACCACACTGTCCCGATGTCATGTGGAAAACTTCTTGCGCCCTCCACACTGTATGAAATCCGATGGTTGCTCATGGCATGATGGAAAAATGATTGACATTTATTGACTGAGGTCATTATTAAAACAACATGGGTTTGTTTGGCTGCGCTGTAAACTGACACAACAGCTGGTCGCAACCCTTTATGTCAAAGCTGTGCGATGCACTCATATTGGTGAAACTGCAAGCCATGAATGTGTACATGTTTTTGCCTCTATCACGGTGATACAAGATGAAAAGAAATGGTGTCATTTTGGTATCTTTTTGCTATGTCACAGCAGCCAGCACCCCGATTTGTATGTTTGGTTATCTACATGCATAAGGAACTGATTCCCTGTAATAATCTGTGTAGGGCAACTGATTCTGGCATTTGGACTTGGTTAACAATAGAGAAAAAAGTGCTCGAGCTTTGCAAACGGCTGGTGTGGATGTCTGGAAAAGGTATTTTTCCCCTGTGCTCGAATATAGCTTGATTAGACACTTGTGGTTAATTGCAGTGATATAAAGGTAACTAACTGTGATTACTGGATTGATTATGGGCCCAGTCATTAAACCTCACTCCGGACTCCAATTGAATCCTTCAGTCGATAATTTGCTGCTTATTTACCTGCTAAAATGTAACTACTCTGGAAATGAAACAAGTTTCAATTCTTTCTTTCTGTTTTTCTTTAAAAAAACACAATACACCTTCAGCCGGCTTCGCATAAGAATAATATCAGAACCACACTTGTATCTCTAATAAACAGACCATCGTCTTCCTTTAGAAAAATACAGAATACATCAAAGTGGATTGAGGCACTTGCCCAGATAATTACTATTATGATTAGTATACATGAATGAATCAATTGGCTTCTACCTGGCTTCATGCATGTGTTACTCAATAACTTCAACTATGACGATTTCACAAACACACCTGGCAGTGATACTGAGCTCTCGCTATCTGCCATCTGTGCGCATGTAATCAAACCTTAAGATTTGGAATTTAAGAGTTAGAGTTAGGCAAGTTTCACGACATCAGCTGTCAAAACATTACATATTATTATCAAATCATATTATTATTATTATAATTATTGCAGTGAAGAACCTGACTGCAAACAGCTCAGATTTGGAATTATGAAAGCAAATGAGGAATTAAAACCTTGAACCCTACAGTAAAAATATTCAAAGGAAATAGGGCTTCATTATAAACATACAGTAAACACTATAAAATCAATACTTTGTTTTTCTTTTGCATGCTCTCCCTCTCCATGTGGCATCTGCAGACACAGTGTAGGATGGGAAGACAGGAAAAGCACTGCATATGAATAGACATTGTCTAACAGTACCACTAAAATCATAATTGCACCACAACCTGAACAGTTACTGACATATACTGTATATATATATATATATATATATACCTCCAACACGTAATCACACACACGCACACAAACACCCAGACACACACACACACACACACACACACACACTTGAGGATACTGTTTTCCATAAACAAATAGCCACAATGAGATATTGATGTGTATAAGAGACAGACCACACTGTCCCGATTTTGGTTGCTCATGGCATGATGGAAAAATGATTGACATTTATTGACTGAGGTCTTTATTAAAACAACATGGGTTTGTTTGGCTGCGCTGTAAACTGACACAACAGCTGGTCGCAACCCTTTATGTCAAAGCTGTGCGATGCACTCATATTGGTGAAACTGCAAGCCATGAATGTGTACATGTTTTTGCCTCTATCACGGTGATACAAGATGAAAAGAAATGGTGTCATTTTGGTATCTTTTTGCTATGTCACAGCAGCCAGCACCCCGATACATAATGCAACATCTGAGCAACATGGAGACAACTGATCAAGTCTGACAAATGTGGAGAGGCTTGTGTTCTCAGGCAGAGGGGCTGATAACAACACAAAAACCCCACATCTCATTCAGTGCACCGAGCAACAAAAACAATTGTCTGTTTAAAGGACATCAGTTATATGGTATACGAAGATGTAAACTGACACAATTTTTAGACCCATTCGTTGTCGACAAGCTTTGCAACTCCCAACAACGCCCCCATCGTTGCTAAATTGGTAGCTGTTCTTGATCTAAGCACAAGACCAAGAACAGAAAGTAAAGGATAAAGATAGATATACATTATTTTTACATTGCTCTTAGTGCCTAGTCAGTAGTCTTTCATTCCAATCAGGGCTAGTTGTAGCTGCTACAATGATATCATTTGACATTATAATTCTTTATTAAAAAAATATTATGAATATAATAATTATTATAAATACACCATAAGAGTTCATTTGAGATTTAGTTTGAATCCAACATTGGATTTATGTTTGTTTTTAGTGCACGACTTAAGTTCAAGTTCTGTGTTTTGGTAAGGGCAAAGTTGTGAGGGCCAGATGATTAGCTGTTCTGCGGGAAACTGTTTTTGAAGATCCCCTGAAAAACCTTTCTTTGTTTGTTGGATGAAGCATCACAGAGACATCAGAATGGCATTCATTCTGGTGGGATCAGATGAGGTCCATAAGAAAGAGAACTACTGAAATAGTGATTTATTTGAATATCCTATTTGCTGCTCTTTGTGTCAAGTTCAAATTCATATGTTTAGTTTTAAGGAATCTTTTTCAACGGTTAACTTAAACATCAATCAACCATTTTCAATGCAGCAGCCTCTAGAATTAAAGGGAAAAACCAAGGTGTTTTCTGGTTTCTTTCTGTCTTTTATCTTTCTCTTTGCAAAAAGAGAGCAAATCCTGTTTCTGGCACAGCAGGAAATGCTGTACCTATTTTTAACCACAAACATGCAGTTTCTCAGCTGGGACACATGGGAGGGCTCCAATTAGCTCGCAGGAAAGCTACAGAGGCAAACACTGAGATAACTAATAATATGTCTCTCCCCACATGCTGACACTCTGCACCAGAAGGAAAGAAACTAATTGTATCTAAAAACATGTCAGTTTTAGAAGGATGTTTTTCGATTTAGTAATGGAAATCAATATTTATTTTATTTATGAGTACAATATCATGTGTGTCATATACAAATATATAATACTAAGGGATATTGAAGAACCTTGAAGCTTGCATGTTTTTATTTTTGATTAGTTTTATATAATAGTTTTATTGTTTAAATTAGTACTTAATCTTGTTTAGATACAAATAACATAATGAATATATACCTACATATGCGTATGTAGTATATGTGATTTTTAGATCACACATCATTGTTTTACTCATTCACTCATTCATTCTGTGAAAGTTTCGAATTTTTTCACTCACAGTTTCTTTCATTAATTGATCTCATTCCTTTAGAGACACACGCTGACTCACTCACTCAATCATTTTATCTTCATTAAGGAGTGATTCACTTATGTTTTTCTCATTTACTTGGTGAAAGTGCTGTCATACACTGACTCACCAGTTATTCATACTGATGGACTGAGGCTTAACTATTATGTATTCATGATTTATAAATAATACATTTGTTTACACTTATTCATTCTTACACATTTGTATTTATTTAGATGTACATATTATATATATGTACAGTATATATATACATGTATATGTATATCATTTCAATGTTCAATGATACATTGGTTTAAATGAACCATGATCAATTTGAACTCACTTTATTGTTACTAGACTTTGATCTCCAATCTTAATGTTTTTTATCAGAGAAATCACACTGATGTTTAAATATTTAGAATGTCTAAATTCAATGTATCATTGTTGTTTGTCTGCAACCTATAAAAAGGTTGATAGATTCAAAAAATACACAAATACAAAAAAATACATTCTATCAAACGGTCAAATGCAAATAAAAAATAGTCATACAAACTTTGAAAATCAAATAAAACTCTGCTCTTCATTAGACAAGTCAAAAGCAAGGGCCAAACTCCTGGGCTGTCGATAAACTTGAGTATATAGCTTCAACAATATAAGTTACTAGTTGACTAGAATGACATTATTTCAACCAGTAGTCTGAGAAACTAAAAGCAGTACTGTAATACTTGTATACATACATTTACAGACAGGTGGTTGCAATGCTATTTAAAGGAATTGGGTCGTGTGAAAGAGGAGATTGTTGTGAACGACGATGACGGTTTACTGAACCGATGTCTTCTTTACTGATAAAGATGCTGTTATCGCACATATGTTGTCTTGGTAAAACTTACATTGCAGTCCTACTTTGAGAAATGTTCTGTGCAGCAGATAACTTATGCGGAATCTCAGGCCCACACATGATGATGATGTGACTGCAGGAAAAATCCACCATTTGTTAACAACTGTAATTAAATGGAATTTTCCATCAGTGCTTTGGCAGCAATTTAAACCTGACAACTGCAGAGTAACTTTGAACGAAGAGCCAGAGAACAGTAACCGTATAAAACCAAAATTTGGCTGGTGGGAGAGAGGATTTACTGTTAGTGGCCTGAGAAGTAAAACAAATATCCTGAAAGAGGACGCTGTGGTTTCTCTCTGCGTAATCCAACAGACGTCAGTGAAAGCTTTCCAAAATAGCTGCGTGGACCTGGCCCATGGAAAATGAAACGGCAAAGTCCCTTGAACATAAAGACCTTTTTCACCCTCTGAGGTATAAGCAAAGCAACAATTAGTAACTATAGTCCACCGGGAGAACATGTCATAGCATTTATAAAATCAGCCACTAGATATGTAAAAACATAGCTCAAACTGTACCAGCTGTTCTTTATTGACATCATGACATACTGATCCGTGAAAGAAAAACGATGATTTTCCCCCCTCACTTACATTATCAGTATTATCCAACTTTATAGAAAGTTGCACAGAAAACGATTCCCTATTCTCCCGTGAAGAGATTTTGTCAATCAAAAACGTTATCCGACAAAGTCATGTAAAATAAACAAACAACCACGACTTTAAAATCAAATAAAAGTGAGCAGAGATGCACAGAGTGGTTGATATGTTGTCTGACGTAAAATGCAGTACAAAAATGATGACTGACCTTCTGCAATAAATAACTAAATAAATCAAAAGGAAAACTGGGGAAGCCACTGAGTGGATGTGTGCTCTGTCTGAGAGTTAGTGCGATCTAAGAAACGAGCGAGGGAGGGAGGCCAGAGTGACCCACTCATGGAAACACGCACACAGTCCCGTGAATCACACAGGTCTCAAGTTTGCATTCAACAGATTTTTGCAGAAGAGTGAAGAACGAGATATTTGCGCAAAGATGACCGCCAAATTAAAACTTCATGACATATTTAGGATCTGTAGCTCAAATCAAACAACACCCTCATTGTTTTGTATTCATAATGTGCCATGTCAGACATTACGTCTTAAGGATTAAGGGATTTATTTACTATGTCCTAATGTATCACACATCAGACAGATGTAGAATATAATATTTAATTAATTGTTATTGAATTTTAAAATCTTATGGTTACTGGAAAAGATTATGGCAATAGTGACATACATTTTTATATTACACCATTCAATAACATTAAGTAAGGTGCTTTTGTTGCCTTAACTCTGACATGGAACTTGTGTTTGTTCTGCGTCGTCAGTTCTGTTAAGCTTGTTACGTTTAGTTAGGTTCATGTTATGTTCGGTCACTTCCTGTTTTATTTTGTAGTCATGTCTTCCATATTGTTTCTGTTAAGCACAGCCAGCCTTTGCCTATCCTCCTGCCTGTGCGATTGTTTATCCCTCCCTAATTGTGTTCACCTGGTGATTGCTCCTGCAGGTTTATACAGTATGGTCCTCGTCTCCCATATCTTGTTGCCAGATCATCTTCTCAGCAAAGACTTTTTTTGAGCTTTAACCCTTTTTTCTGATTCGGTGCTTCTGGATTCACACCAACGTACAGAACTAATAGTGTTATTTTACCTCAGTACATGGCCGACCAGATGCAGACCTCTGACAGTATTCTTGAGTACTTGTAAGATGTAATGTTGCACACATTGTAGTCTACTAAACTGCAGGGAACACAAAAGAGGAGATCCATGTATTGAGTAGATATAAACAATACTTGATTATCCTTCCATAATGTCAGATGATGACCCTTAACCTAATATAAGTGTGTTTAAGTCTAAGTGTTTAAATGGTCCATGTGTATTGTAGAGAAAATGCACAAAAAATGAACAACTGTATGCTGTACCAATGTAGCAGAACATTCTCTCGATATATTGTGTAGAATGGGCTGCTGCTCAGTATAATCCTGTAGTGCTGAGGGCAGCGAGTTTGTACCAGAGTTACCAGTAGTGGAGGCAAGAATGGTTCTTATATCTGACAATGGTGTGCACTATACGGCTATTTCCTGTCACTCGATTGCATCCAACAATCAAAAACATCAGTCAAAGTTATTAGTTTGGTATTTTGTGGTCTCTGAAGCCAAAGTGTACATCCAGCATTACTCCGGCATGTCTGGATTTCACTCAATGTTTCACTTCTTTCGAAAGAAAAAGGCAGCAATTGCGTGTCCAGTTATAGAGTTATAGAGAAAATAAATTAGCATACAAACATGATTTGCTGGAGAGATGAAAACCAATATGGAGAAGGATAATAGTGTCTGGTGTAAGTGTGTAAGAATTGGTTGGTAGAAATTTTGCAGTGATTCACTCGCTGGCCAGCTGCTGCTTTGAATTCATCTTTTTGAAATGCTCCTCTTCCCCCTCAGCTCCCTGTTTGTGTTTACATTTACATTGCCCCGTATCAAGAGGTGTCAGAGGCAATGTGCAGCACCCACATTATGTTTCTATTGACTTGAAACCATCGCTAATCAGAAAGGTGTTATGCAAATCGGAGGTCTGAGACATCTAATGCAACAAGATGAAAGCAGTGTGAAATAAATATAAATGTGAACACAAATCCAAACAAACTTCTTTACCATGCTCTCTATGTTAAAATCTAAGCTTCAGGCAAACCAATATCTGCTTAATAAATCACGTCCATAAACAAGCCATACATTAACTCTATGTAATAATAAAGTAATAATCTATCTAAAACTAAGAACCCTCATGCAATGACTGCTGTGCTACCCCTATAACGATAAATGCATTATGGGAATACAAAAAGACAGATATGTATATATTTATCATTTTTCTAATGATTATCATTTCTTAATTGTTGTTAAATCATACTGCTAGTTTATATCAGTGATTTTAATGTCTTTAGCATCTCTCTGTAAGCCGTAGGTATGGTCATTCTTTATTGCTAAAATGAACCAAAGGGTTAATCGATAAATCTAAAAAAAAAAATAGATTATTAATATAAAAATGTGTTTAGCTCTTTAATTGTAGCCCTAACCATGAAGGATAAGTTTGTTTCAGTGACAAATATTCATCAAATTGGCAAACCTTTTTAAACCTGGACGCACACGGAACGATCATTTTTAGCATGAAGCAGTCAAACGGTGAATGTTATTTTTCATGGCAATCTGCACTCATCAGTATCACCTCTGACCTCCTCCTCTCACTGTAACTCTCATCCCAGTGTCTTCAAATGTGCATGAATTGGCAGCAAAGTGTTATGGTACACACTAACTCCCATGCACAATTACAAATCAAACCATTAGCGTGGATGGAGATGAAGTGTGTGTGGGGAATCTCTCCCTTTGCAGACCGTGAAACGGACTCATCTTCATGTAAGCATTCTGATTGGTTGCGTCCAGCAATCCTGCGTGCTGGAATACACACACACAAATCCACATACGCGCACACACAAACGCACAGTGAGATACACCCCGGGCCATTTATAGCGAGCAATAGTCAGTCCACATAAAAGCATCAAGTCTATCCGAAGCAGGGAAGCAGAGAGAACGAGTGAGACGAGGTCTGCAGAGGTCTGGTCCAGGCAGCCATTTTCCAACACGAGCCAAAGCTTGTTTGGGCAGGACAACACCTGAGAAGGTTTTAACGTTAGTGAACCGAGCCCAAGTTTACATAACAGGGATCGATACAGGAGGAGACATCCCATGATCCCCCGGCTCATCTAGGATTTGCGATTTCTTTGTCCACACTGACCGTGAGTTCACCACGGGGTGAAACCTGAGGTCGTCCGACTGTAACTGAGGTTGACTCACGGTTGGCAGTTACATAACTGGATAGTACCTATCACCACTTAGCATCACTGGTCCTCCTATAGTCTGGAACTAGGGGAGTAAATACTCACATAAGAGTGGTGTTTCTTGGCTGGCAATGAAGGCTCGCCTGCTTTGATCTGCATTCTAACAAAGTGAAAAGATGTTCAGTTGCACCACAAGTGAGTAAAAGACCATGTCTGTTGGTAATGGTGATATACTACTGGCTGACAGTGTTATCAAAGTGTGTAAGATGTTATCACTGAAACCAAAAAGGTCTTGGGGGGGGGGGGGGGAAGGATGGGAGGACGAGGAAAGGTGGGGGGGGGGGGGGGGGGGGGAAGGATGCGAGCCCGAGGATGGATCATTAAGTGCTTTCTTCACTGTGCAGAATAATTTGTCGGGTGATGATGTGTGATCTATGTGCTGCTCAGTTCATTGAGACGTCCATTCCACAGCAAACACAGAGGTTTTGTAGACAAAGTTGTATGCCCGACTGCACTATTTCTCTCTTTTTCTTTTATAATAGTCATCTATGTTTATTTAGCAAACATGCTGAATAAGTAGCATTGTTGGGCCCTGTCTATAGCCACACTTGAATGGCAGTGTGCAATTTTAAGATTACATTCAAACAGAATTTGTGCAGTAGATTGGATTTCAGCTTTGTTCTTTGTTTATTTCTTCTTATTTGTGATCAACCAGTGAACATGCATGAGGCCATACTTCATCTCCAATAACTTCAGAACAATTTCTTCAACTTCCAGGTATTGTGCTGCTGTGAATCTGGCTGATGAGAGCAGTCAAACACAGTAGTCAAACTGAAGACTAAGAAGCTCAACATCGATACTCATTTAAATCAGTATGATCCACCTTCATTGGTGGGCCCCTCATTTTAGTTAATAATATCCCGAGCCACCCAGTTAGATAACAAAGGTCAACTAGTCTCCCTGTAAAACCAGGTCTGTGGTGAAATCACACCAGCTGCTGTGCCTGTCAGCATGTTCATCTTCAGAATACTGACTCATTATTACATGATAGGTACTCAGTAGTCAATACTACTACAAGCTCTATCCACACACAGACAGACAGACAGACAGACACCTGCCAAAGTGCTTATTAACTCCCTCCTAGGTAGTTCCTGCTACTGTGATGTGTGTCTACTCTCATGACACTCACACACACACTAGGCGATTACAATTCCAATGACACTGGTACACCTCTACACTGCTGTTTTGCCACGCTCCATTCTGGTGTTGAAGTGAACAATAGGTTGTGTCAATATAGTGTTCAGCCTGCAAAAAAAGAAATGAATATTATGTTGCTAAACTTGAGGGCTGCATAAGATGTATGGTTCAGCCAAATTTAGCACCACATGAAAAATGTACATCGTTTGACTCATCATTAGTCAGAGCCTACTTCTGTAATGTAAGAGATTTTCTAAGGGACGTATGTACAGAGATCACATTTTTATTGAAAAAAGCTAAAGTTAAGTTCAGATATTATAACCTTGGACTGCAATTGTACCGTCACTTCTATTTTGAAAAATGTGGACTGATATGTACAGTAAATGTGCCTTCGAAATGTAGACAATAACGGCAAATTAATGTGACTCACAGCCTGACCTCACTTGTCTCATCAGGTTTGACTTGTCCTACGCCAGTCCTTGGTTTACAGGTAGGAGATTTGTTTATACCCTAAATCCACTGTTTGCCTTCCACAACTGAAATGCTCATACCTTTTTACATAAGTGTCATATATGTAATGTACGTTTAAATAAACCTGATGAATAAGCACAATGTGCCATTATAGTATAGAATAGTCATGTACAGATTTGATATAGTGCATCCAACCAACATATTTCCTGAGTTTGAATAAGAAACCACAATATCATAAGGTCAATTGGAAAATCTGAATTGTTAAATATTTTTTTATAAAAATGATACATCAACATGATATAGTTTGATCTATAAATGTGATCTCCTTTTTTCAATGCACTTGGGACCAACATCTCAGTCAGGTAAGCTGCAATGTTGGGTTTATTTATCGATTTTTACATCTTTTTCTGCTGGTCAGCCTGGTGGCTAGATTGACTTTACCCTTCAGTGATTTTAGTACACATGTAGTGATGGGTGCATATATTTCCCCTCAAAGATTCACAGGACCAGCAGGCCACCCTCTGCTAATCCGCTCACCTTCACAGGAAGTGGGATAAAAAACTTTATTGATGGTTGAGCAGTTGTTCCATTTAATCAAATCTCAAATTTGGTCACACAAAGTTGCAGCTGTGTGGAGTTAGGTATAACCCTGAAAAAATGAGGATAGAAAAAAAATGATATGACAAATCTTTGAAATGCTTACTTTCCCCAATGCCAAAGCAAATCTGTAATCCTCTGTTGCCCCAGATTGTCTATGTGTGACAGCAAACTTAATCAACATTTTGACCACACATACCTCTGACTACAGTAGGTAAACTCACCAGGATACCTTCTCATACCTTGAATATGGATTTGTAATCTGTATTTTAGGTAAAATTTCCTGTCAATCTTGAACATATTCTATTTTGAACAGCTGATTGTATCTGGGTGGGGAAACCAAAGACTGAGGCATACTTGCATGTCTAGAATAAAGTAACATATTACAGCAGGGGATAATGTCAGATTAATACTGCCAATAAGAAAGACACAGGAGAGGGGAATCAGATTGCTATCCTTCAAAAGAGAGACATTATGCAACCGCTGCATAAAAACCACAGGCTGGTTTAAACCTTCACGGGGGCTGTAATCCCAAACGTGTTTTATTAACTGCTTTCGTCAGATGGGGCTGCGAACATTATGATTACATGGAAAATTGGTGGTGACAAACAGTCTTTGTGACACGTAAAATGTGGCCTGGAGCAGTTATGATGTCAGTGTGGTCCAGTTAATTGTTCAATTCGTCACATCAAATTGGTAGAGTACACGTAATGCAGATGGACCGGCAAAGATAGAGAGAGAAAAACTAACAAAGCAGCCACCTTATTTTACTGAAACGAAAACTCAGCTGCAGCAAAGTAGCAAATTGAAATGATATCAGTCGAAAATGCTTTTTTTTTTTTTATGTTACGTTTAAGGTTTTAGATAGCTACATGCCTGGTATTAACTGAAAGACTGACGCTAAAGCAAACAGATCACCAGCTCATGGCTCAAAGAAATCCATTCATTACAAAGCAAAGCTTCCCCAGTAGCAGCTCATGAGGCATATCATTTATCTTTAAGTTACTACCACTCTGAGTAAGCTTTTTTGCCTGATACGCGAACGATTGCATCCGATTTGAAAACATACTGTATCTAAGCATTTTAGCTTTGGTGTTTTTGATCCAAATCCAACGCACGACAAGCCTGCTGCTGCCCAATAGAATCAGTGGTCCCGTTTTCTTTATCTTTATCTCTTCACTCACTGCTCTTGGCTCAGTCTTTGTCTCAGCTTTCTCCGACCAAAAGACTTGGAGGCAGCAGGTCAGAAATAATCCGTCAACTGCCTTCTGAAGCTGAGATTGAGATATGGAACCCATCATGTTTGAGCTATTGTTAATGACTCTACAAGAAGGTAGCCCAAGCCAGGTTCAGCAAAATAACTATCGTAAATTCTCATGTGGGGACAGCTAGGATCATCCATTGTTTATGCTGGCATTACAGCTGGCTGACAGCCCTTTATCAGGTCTGATTCATGTTTTTGGCAAGACAGAGGGCCTAAATGGAGGGACATTCCAGCCTCATGAAAATCTCCTCTGTTTTTGTTCTTCTCTTTTCATGTTGCTTCGGTTATTTCCAAGGGGAAAGATTTTATCAGAGAGCCGTGAAGGCTCATCGATAAATTCATTATTTATAGTAACTACTTAAAACAATACATTCAAGATTCCTTTCTCAAACAGGCAGGCGTTCTAATGTTGTTTCTGTCTGTGTAATTGTGTTTGATTGATGATTTTTCCACACAATAGTTTGGACGAATGAAAAAATGACCAGCTGGGTCAATTAAGAAACAGTCAGAGCAAGGGCAACATTTCAGGTCAAATGCTTAACATTTAGCCAGGAAATAACGCACTGACACACTGTTGAATCTCATTCATGTCCTTCACTTATTGCTTTCTCCATCCTGTTGCTGGCGTGGCACAGTTTAAACTTGAGTATCGCTATCATAATACAACTATATTTATTTTTTGTCTGGTGCCCGACTTGTTTCAGGGAGCAGGTTGTGGAGATGGTCACTTGCCAGGAGCTTAAGTTCATTGGTGCATTTACAAAGCAAGATGTTAAAACTTGCCCTCTGAGCTTTGCTAAGTCTGCAGGCCGGGCTGGAGGCTTCATTGACGCTGTCCAAAAGTGACATGATTGGCGAGTCAGGCCAGGGGCCAGCTGGTTAGCATGAGAATTTGAGAATACAAGTGTACACACGGGTGTTGTTTCCAAACACTGGAAACAGCTCTTGGCGAGTAAAGAAATGTCTCTTTTAGATTGGTATCTAAGAAGTGGTTAGTCCTTAAAAAGAAATGCACATACACCCCGGTAAAGTACTACGGGGATACACATGAAATAAGTTGCCAGTGTCCCTTAAATACACAACAGCCCAAATCTGCAACGGTGTATTCACTACATGAAGAATAAAAAACAGCACCATTAGTTGAGAGCTGTTTATTCGGCAGTTTTGTCACCATTCACATTCAAGCATTCATAGCAGCAACAATAGGTGTGTTAAGCCACTTGGTGATGGCCACGGGTCTAGTATCACATTAAAGCTAACCTGCAGTGATTTTTCCTCTCGCTTTTGGCCACATTTGAATGTTTGGGTCGCTGTTTTGCATTTATCTACCACACACACCTACACAAACCCACGTACACGGGCAAGCATGACAGTGACACTAGACACTGGACCTAATGGCACAATATTACACAAAAAATAGTAGTTTGAAAGACTGTGCTACTTAATTTTGATTTACAGCCCTCGTCAATGTTAATTAACAAGGGATAGTCTAAAAAAGCCATGAATGAAGTATCTTACTACTGATACACCCTTTTTTACCAAATACGCCAACCTAAAACATGCATCCGTACAATGGTAATGTGGTATCCATAAAAAAAACGTTTAAATAATCACAACAGAAAACAAAGATGATTACTGAGTATTTGTGACTTAACAAAATATTGTAGGTTTGCTCAAAAAACACAGTCTCTGAATACAGGGTCTGTGTGCTTATTTCAAGAATCGTGACATTTTCACAGAACCTATATAGCACCTACAACTGCTTTATAATAACAGCAAATAGATACCTCACTTAACAACATTAGACCTTCAGCACTAGTTGATGCTAAGCCATGGCCATAATTAAATACAGCAAGATTCTACTTAAGTCTTTACCTCAATGCATGTGTGGGTTTTCTCTAGGTGCTTCAGTTTCAGCATACAGCCCACAAACATGTAGGCTGCACACACTGGGCTCCGGCCTCCTGCGACCCTGAAAAGTTCTTAGTGGGTCTAGAAAATGGAAGGATGTCTTTGCTATGTCAACACAACACAATTTGATGCCTTTTATGCAAAGTAGGTTGTTTTAATACCAAAGAGTCCACTGTCACATAAAATGTGGAGTGTAAATTGATGGTTGTGACAAGCCTGATTTGAAAAAAGCTTTTACAAGAGCAAATGCTACTTAACCTTAAAATAGATTAGCTGATCACCTATAAGTACTTATGGACATTATATCAAAAGGTTGCATAGTGAACATGTATGCGCTACTGGAAAAATCAACACTATGTAGTGGAGCAGCATTATTTCTGATTCCCTTTTTTAATGTGCTGGCATAATAAGACAATCCACTATGCCTCTCATGTCCTCTCTCATTGAATTATGTGTGAATGTATTTTTAATGTGACTCAATGTGAACATAAAGTAATACAGGAGCCACACTTACTTATTCATTCCTTAATTGTGCTTTAGACTTAGACACTATCAATGGAAATTGTAATTAATTACAGTAAAAAAAAGTAATCGCCACACATTAAACTTGGGGCCCTTGTGGTCCCTGTGCATGTGTTCCCGGACTGTTAGTTCAGCTTTGCCTTTTATAGAAATGTGTCTCTAGTAAAACCTGACTTGCTGCAGTTTTCAATTTTTTCCGCTGCAAAGAAAAATATATGGAAGGAATAAACCGTTTAGTCAAGGTTAAGACATGAGCACGTCACTAGCTCACCTAACGAAACGTGATACCTCCTGTTTATTTAGTTTGGCCCACAGGCCCAACATCCTCGGGTCCTCATGTTACAGTGCAATAAAGGCAAGCAGCAAACAATCACACTGGATAAGATATTACCAGCTACTCGTTGGTGTCTTTCAGTAGATAAGTTACTCTAGACTACTCATTGATTAAAAAATATTCTTCTGGTGACCAACTTGACTCTTTTGAACTCTTGTTTGTGCTATTCTTGTGTAACTTGGCATCTATTTGGATATTAATACCGAACTATGGTACCAATTTAACATTAAATTACATTTATTTCGCATTACATTACAGATGTTAATCTGTAACAAAACAGTTTTGTAAAGTTGTCTGACTTCAGATGTGTTTCGTTTGGCTTTCATAGTGGAAACTTGTATTGTGTTTTATGTCACAGTTGTGATGACATCAGATTACTTATTCATCATTTAGGCTGTTCACACTGGAAGAATGTAACAACAGCAAATAAACACATACAGTATATAATAAAAAACAATGCCTATGATAATAATGACTCGTATGATATGCTGTGTGTATACACTCAGAGAAATAAATGATTTTGAATTTAATATGATCTGCTTTTCACATGATGATCACCTTCCTTCCATTGCACATTCAGTCATCAGGGACTAAGCTTGAGAACAGTAGTTCAACTACACAACTTAAACAACACCTGTGTCACACTGTGGGTGATAAATTGTAACAGTTAGTTACCAGCATGTTACCACAATAGTTTGAGCTATGTTTTTTGAATAAAACTTGCTATGCACTGGTCTGTTTTTTAGGAAATAGATTGCTTGTTTAACATTATGTTGCCCTCCATGTGCTTCTTCTCTATGTCCTTTGCCAGGCATGGCATTACTTTTGAGAAATAATGAATAACCATAAATAACTCTCATTTTGTCACATGGCCCGGCCATATGGCCTTAATCTGCACTACAAAGACTATGTTTTCACGTGACAACAAGTTGCAATGGGCAAATTCAAAATCATTACTGTTCTGTGGCTCAGGATGAAACAGGCTGTTTTCACAGTCAGCTCAGCAGCTACTGGCCTAATAATATGCCTGACCCACACGCTTTGCTGGAAAAATGTTTTGCGCCTCCTGCCATAAGCCATATTATGTAAGTGCTAAGTGTGAGGTATCAAGAGGAGTTCCAGGACGTGTGTGTGTGTGTGTGTGCGTGGGGGTTCAGGTTAAGGTGTTATATAAAATAGGAATAGTTCCTCTGTGGAGACAAACACACATTGCAACAAATGATTTTGTATTGATGCAGTTATGTGCTGAGGGGATGCTTGGAGGTCCTGATGAAATGACTGAAAAGGTGTGTGGATCCACTGCCTGAATGTAAATGTCCATGGATTGACAAACGTTAGCATAGGGTAACTTTTAATTGAGCTTTGCCACAGTTACTGTCTAAGTGTCATTCTAAGAGCAACAATTCGAACGTTTCCCCAGCTGTTTCCCAACATATGACACAAAGCTCCCAGGAAACCAGAGAAGGTAGCTTTCATTGATTATAAAACTGATAACACAGTTAACAAAAAAGATGTTTCATAGTATTACTCATGCATCTTTTGATAAGCAATATCAACCCATTGTGCTTTTACGCCCCATCTGGTCAAACAACAATCCTATCTGGGCAATAACTCTTCAACACATCTCCCTTCATAGTTCACATATGCATATTGTACACTGATATTTCAGATGAACACAAAAATATAGTTTACTGGGTGGTTCATGTGTCACATTGACCTTATGCTACACTAACGGGAATAGCATCGACAAGGCAACTGTACATCACATGCACTTGTTTGGCGGTGAATTCAATGAAAACTGTCTCTTTCTACTGATCTCAGATCTCAGCATTTGTAAACTCCCCAGACCCCACTGTAATGAGCCCCAGAATCCTCTGAGGTAAATCTTCCAAACCCTTTGGCCTCAGCTCTCAGCGTAAAAGAGATCTTTACTGTTATGAATGAATTGGTGGATTTTACCTAACTGCATAATGACTGCACACATGCCTCATTCAGCAACACAATGATTTGGGCACTATTGCACACACAACAAACATGCATTGTTCATTGGTCTATACTAAGATGACCAGGGGTCGACAATGAATGTTACATGGTAATATTTGAATATGTGTGTGGTATTAGTGAGTGTTGCATATATCATCAAATCACTGTCACAAACAACTGCAGGCTACATACCTTGGAAGACATCCACATCCCGAAGATCCTCTGAGCTCGGACATAATCGTATTCCTCTTGAAAAAAATAGATATTTTGTGCACTAGGTCCAGCAGAAAGGAGAGAAAGTTGCTCTCAAAATCTTCTCCGAGGAGATTCCACAACAAAGTCCGTTTTGCTATAGCTTCCCATCTGCCTCCATGTAAAGGGATATTGTCATTTTGAGGTGGTCGAAAACAAAACTGTCGTCACATGGGCTCCAGACCTATCCATACAAAACCCGACAGGACGAGTCCTTTCTCCTGCCATCTTTTACTCTGATGATTCATGTGCTTTTAGCTATCATGTTGGGTCAACAACACAAGGCCTTTTAGGTTTGTTGTTGAGAAGAATATACTTTCGTAAACTAGTAAATAATATACTGCGTAATAAAATAAATTATTCTAGCCCTGGTTTATTTGATGGCTGCTAAATGCCATGTCTTATCGTTTTGTTGAGTGTTAGACCAGTAACAAAAGTCTATTTTTTTATTCAATTCAATTTAGGCTTTTCTCTCATTAAAGTCCAATTTTCAGTGGCAACATGTGACAGGGGTTGTTACTATCCTTAGTTCGCATTTGTGTAAGCTCCTCAAACCTTCTTCTGCTTAGTGTTGATGACTAAATTGTTGCCATTTGCATGGCCTACAGTTTTTGTCTCTGAAATAAAAAGATGCCAAACCCAGCACAAATTCTACATCAGTGCAAACAAAATTAGCAAACTTTATTGCATAACAGCAAAATGATCATCCCTATCCATTCTATTACTGACAGATGAAACCCATAAAGTGCGAATGCATAGGCTGTCTTGTCTAACATTTAAGTTCATATTTGGAAGCCCATACAGGTTAGATGAATTAATTGATCAACCCATTAGGCAAATATTGGTCTTTTCTTCCCCAGTGATTGCTTTCGTGGGTGTGGATTAGGGAGAAACTAGTGTACAGTACTGAGACGAGAACATTAAAATTGCCAATCGTGTGTGTGTTAGTTTGTGTGGACGTATGTGTGCGTAAAACGTGTGTTAGAGGGGACCACCTGCTCTCGGGCCTGTCTGTATGGGGAATATTCTTCTTCAGAAAAAAGGATTGAAAACGAAACTGAATTTTTCATCACACATCAGTCTGAATGGATTTTGAGTTAGTACTGTTTTTTCTGCTTATGTCTGTGCCGTTCCCTTTACTGGGGCTCTTGTCCAGACCACAAAGCGACTCCGTTACCCCCTCCTCCATCTCCATATATTCCGCTTTGTCGCCGAGCGAGGATCCAGAGGGCGAGCCTTTGAATCTCCTTAGAAAGTCCGGGAAATAAGGGCAACCCGGGGGCATGCTCTCCACCACCGGCGTCTGGTCCTCGTTGTCGGTCTCCCTGTGATAGAAGTAGTTGAAGTTGGACACTATGACCGGCACCGGGAGCGCGATGGTCAACACGCCTGCGATCGCGCACAGGGAGCCCACGATCTTCCCACCGACGGTGATGGGCTTCATGTCACCGTAGCCCACCGTGGTCATGGTCACCACGGCCCACCAGAAGGCGTCGGGGATGCTCGTGAACTGGGAGCTGGGCTCGTCCGCCTCGGCAAAGTACACGGCGCTGGAGAAGAGGATGACGCCGATGACCAGGAAGAAAATGAGGAGGGCCAGCTCCCTCATGCTGGCGCGCAGGGTATGGCCCAGGATCTGCAGCCCCTTGGAGTGCCGGGACAGCTTGAAGATGCGGAACACCCGGACCAGGCGGATTATTCTCAGGATGGCGAAGCTCATCGCCTGCTGCCCGTTGCCTTGGTGCTGCGCCAGGTCCGTCCCGAGGGTGATGAAGTAAGGCAAAATGGATACAATGTCTATGGTGTTCATAATGTTTTTGAAGAACGCGGGCTTGCTCGGACACGCAAAGAAGCGCACTATAATCTCAAATGAGAACCAGATGATGCAAACCGTCTCCACGATGAAAAAGGGGTCGTTGAAAGGAGTAAATCCGTGGTCTGGCTGAGTGGAGTTGATTCGTGGCTGCAGATACTCCTTTTCATCCCTGAACTCCGGCAGCGTCTCCAGGCAGAAAATGACAATAGAAATAACGATGACCAGCACGGACACGACCGCTATCCCCCTGGCGGGACTCGAGCTCTCCGGGTACTCGAACAGCAGCCAGATCTGGCGCTTGAACTCGTCCTCTGGCAGAGGCTTTTCCTCCTCTTTCACGAAACCCTCATCCTCGCGAAACTTGAGGATCGCTTCGTCTCCGAGTTCGTAAAACTTCACCTCCTCGGAGAAGATGTCAAACGGGACGTTTGCAGGTCGTTTTAAGCGACCCCCCGACTGGTAATAGTAAAGAATGGCGTCAAAACTGGGTCGGTTCCGGTCGAAGAAGTATTCGTTCCTCAGCGGGTCGAAGTACCTGATTCGCTTGTCGGGATCTCCCAGGAGAGT